>VZTF01002030.1:216209-253083 GCA_013397755.1 Cnemophilus loriae
GTGCGGTGCCCGGCCGGGAAGGAGGGAGGGAGTGCCGGAGCCTAGCGCCCGGGCTGGCTGCTGAGCGCCGGCCGTGCTCTGCGCTGTGCTGCGCCAGTGCTCGGGTCGAGGAGGCTGAAAACACAGAGTCACAGGATGCGTCAGGCTGGAAGGGACCACAGAGAGTCATCTGGTCCAAATTCCCTGCTCAAGCAGGGCCATCCCAGAGCACATGGCATAGGACTGCGTCCAGACACTTTTTGAATAGCTCCAGTGAGGGAGGCTCCACAAGCTCTCTGTACAATCTGTTCCAGTGCACGGTCACTGCACAGTTAAGAAGTTCTTCATGTTCAGCTGGAACTTCCTGTGCATCAGTTTCTGCCCTTGCGTCGTGTCCTTGTAGCTGGAACCACGGAGAAAAGCTGAATTCACATCAGAGCTCATTCACACTGAATGCAAACCTCATCTGTCTCCACCTCGGCTGTGGGAGTATCTAGGAAATGCAGAACATACGTTTGTCCTGCATGGGCACACAGAAGGGCACTGGACAATCTTTGCTATAGTGGCTTAATACGCTTTTATACTACAGTAAGGGAACAGATGTAGGGATTTGCCCTGTTCCTGGACCAAAGTGGTATTTGGTGATCACAGGCAGTCTCACAGGGTGGCACCACCCAGTTCATGTCATCTCCTGAGGACGAATGTTACCTAGCATTTTTGAAGCGTGCAGCTCATGGTTAATACGAGCAGCCTGGTGTCCTGCAAGGGGAGCCATGCAGTTATAAACCTTTCTAAGGATGTAATTTCACAGTTAATGCAAGCCAGCCTGTATTGCCACCAAAAGGGGCAGTCCTGCATTCCTCTCTGATCATGGCCATGCCTTCCTGTTTGTTATTTACACCGCAGTAACACTGATGATGCCATCTGGCAAGGCAAGCCTGGGATCTGATCCGGTGGAGAGCCAGTTTTGCTCCTCCGAAAAATTAACTGAGTTCAGCTGGACGAAGTTCCCGAATTAGCTGAGTCTGTAGAGCTGCCGCAGGCACAAGGAAGGCAGAGGAGATGTGGAGGCAGGCGCAGCCCACTGAAATTCCCAGCGGATCCGAGCTGTGTTTCTGTGTGCAGCCGCACCACTGCAGTGAGCCCTTACTGCTGGAACGGCCTTGTGACAGCTCTGAGTGTCCCGCTGATGATGATCTCGTGATCACACCTGATAGCAGTACATAATTTCTCCGGAAAATTTCTGTTGTAGTTACTTTAAGGCAGCAGCATGAGGTTGTATCTTACAATGAGGTTCTCAGAAATGCTCACTGACACAAGCGAAAGAGCAGGGATTGAAACTAAAAGCTCAGTATGCCTCTTAAACAATACAGCATGCGTGAATGTGTCACTCATATATCTATAGATCTTGCTTCCCTCAAAATCGTGTGGAGATTCTTATGTCTTTGTGAGGATTTTGGAACTGGAGCCAAAATCGTGATGAATTCATAACAGCTGTGACTCTGGCTTCGCCCTTTTCCAGATTTCTTCGAACTTGCCTGCCCATGACATCAATTCCTGCTGGTTTTTCACATACCCAAAAGCAG
This sequence comes from Cnemophilus loriae, assembly GCA_013397755.1. Lineage (NCBI taxonomy): Eukaryota > Metazoa > Chordata > Aves > Passeriformes > Corvidae > Cnemophilus > Cnemophilus loriae. The sequence goes on from VZTF01002030.1 coordinate 217,775, forward strand.
AGATGCTGTGCAGACCTTACAGAGTTCACTGTTTCTAGGGGAGAGCAGATGATAAGCAGCCTCATCCCACCACTTCCATAATATCCCTTCCCACGAGACTGTGTACCTCTTACCACATTAGGCAACACGTTAACTGCTTTGTCTGAGGATTGTATCCCCCAGCTAGGAAATGGTGACACAGAGAAGGTTGGTTATTTGGGCGTAATCTCTGTTTGTCTGGTTGGTTTTTTTTCCCCATCCCTTTTTTAAGTAACAATTGAGTAGAGAGGCAATTGAGTGGCAGAGGGTCCTCATACTACAGCTGACCTCCCTTTTGGAAAGCAGTTGCTCAACACCAGAACAATACCAGTGTCAACCTATTTTGACCCCTCTGAGGGAAAGTTTGGTGAGCATGAGTCTCCACAGTTTGCTGTGACTATGTCAGCAGGAAGAACTGTGTCTTCGGGTTCCTGGCCACACACACTAGGTATATAGGGTAATTCATGTTGGAGGGGACCTCAGATGGTCATCTAGTCCAGCCAGACAATCAGAAGTTTATAAACCTGTTAATAAAGCAGAAGAATGATAACTGTAAGCGTGAAATTTCATGGTCTTTCCTATTGCTGTGTTAAATTTGAGCAAATCTGGCTGGGCTGCTGCAAAAAATACTGCTTCCCTGACCTCCTTGCTGAAGGTTCCTGCCTCCACAGCAGTCCCCGGATTGGCAAACACTAATGCTTCGAAGACATTTTAATGCAAAATATGATGTTAAAGTAATCTTACGAGCAGTTTAGGCTAATTCACTGGAACTTGTGTTGAAGCAACTGGGACTAGTGTGTGTGTCTCATTCCACTGACTCTGCTGTGAGGCAGTAATCTCAGGCAAAGAGGTAGGAAATTGCTAGAAGGGGAGGTGACACCTTAAGCCACTGAAGCGTGTTCTACTCTGAGTATATTCTCATGGCTTACAACTTTTTGTTTTTTGATAGAGGCTATAAACCTAGCAGTTCTGGGTAAGACATGATGTTGGTGGGTGTCAGCGAGTGTGGTTAGGCAGGATCCAGCTGTGTTGGTGGAGGAGAGCATTACTCACAGCCAGACCCTAGAGACTTATCATGCCTCTTTCCAGCAATCTGCGAATCTGCCAGCAGAGCTGATTGTGTGCCCGCTCGCTCTGATTTATTCTAGTCAGTTCAATCAGAAGCTGATATAAATTAATGTAACTCTTTTGCCATGAACATTAGATTTGGTTCAGAAGTGTCTCTTCAGCTAGAGTAATTGCAGACACTGTGAGAGAAGTTTAAAGCTGTGCACTCTTAGGGTCTCTGTCAGATTAACAAAACTGGTTTCTGAATTGATTTGGTTATCATTACATAAATTCCACTGACTAGAGGGCTGGCACAGGCTTTTAGCACAAAGTAAGCAGAGAGCTTCATTTGTAACCTCCTTCCACCCACAAAGTTCTGCAAGGAGAAGGTTGAAATCGTGTGAGAAGTCTATGAATTATGAACTGCCCTTTGCTTGTCTTCCCTTCCCCTTGCAATTATATTTAACTAGACTGCAGGAATTATTGTGCCTTCATAATAAGCTTTAATGCTCAGATGCAAACATAACTCTTTACTGAAGGTCTTACAGGCTGTGTGGAGAAATGCTGTAATAATGAAAAGGGAAAAGCAATAGAGAAGCAGGAGGGAGAAGAAGGTGCATGTTACTTATTCATGGGCATTAACCTTCCAAGCGAAGTTATGCACAAGTCAGTAAAGGCATCAGTAGACTGTTAATTTTCATACACACATAGTAATTGTTCTTCTGCGTAGATATTTTTATGGAATGATATTTACCGGTATGACACATCCACCAATTTCTCTCCTAGGAAAGAATCTCAGAGTCTGAACCTTGATAAAGATTTAGTCAACATCCTTCCCACAAGGCACATCTCAAAGTGCTGTGAATTTTTAATAGAGAACAGTGTAAGGGAAAGCAGTTGATTTTCAAACAGGATTTCAATTAAGCCAGAAGGTGAGAGGAGGAGTAGACAAGGGTGTTTTTATTTTTCTGATCAATGTAGACATCTGTCTTGTAGACCTTTGCCTCTGAGTTAAGACTTTGGGGATACAATTCCTGCTTTGACCAAGGTGAATTGTGCCCTGAATGTGCTTAATTTTTTTCCAGTGCTTATAGCAGATTTATCTGATCAACATAAATGTAAGTGTTTGCACCATAGATGTCTAAAGGTAGGTGACAGGAGTCCCACCCAATGTGTTGCATTGTTAGAGCTGTAGAGACGGAAAGCTGTCGTGGCAGTTTTGAATAGGTTGATTAAAATGATGAAGAACAGGCCAGTGTCACATTAATGGAAAGCACAGGTGTAAGAGAAGACAGATCTTTGAGATGGGTTGAAGCAAGCCCCAGTACACTGGAAAAAAACCCCACCTGTTCTGCTTTGAGTCTGTGGACAGAAATTAGAAAAATAAACAGGAACTAAGATATTGTGTTTCTTTTATGTGTATACTTAACATTTTGCGTCTGCTGGAGTATGACGTTTTGGAGAAGGAATAAGAAAGTAGCTTACAGCAGTCAAAACAAAGAAAGAAGAAGACTTGGACAGAAACCTCAGAGAAAGTAGAGTCATGCCCAAGGAGCTGGGCATCAGCAACTGTTAAATGAAAACCTGAACCAGGAAAGCAAGTTTATTCACACCATCTCAATCTTGTGGCAGACCACTAGACAGTGTCAAGTGGCAAAGTTCCCTTAATCATCTGTCTGTTGGGGTTGACAGCTGAGAGAAAATCCTGTGATATTCTTTTGTTTGGTGGTACAACTCTTTCATGGTAGACTGTGAATTTTAAGCTGTTTTTCTAAAGATGAGACATTCTGGAGTTGCACTGTCTGTCCCACTGCAGTAAGTTTGAGCCTCACTGCTCAGTTTCTACCACATTTGCAAAAGGATGGAGGTCTAACCGAGTTCCTTTTAATTTTGTAGTGAGTAGCACAGTAGAAAACATTCAGCTGGTGTTTCTGCTGAGCGCAAGGCAGGCAGAACTTGGCTGTTCTGGATTTCATCTGGCAGCAAGCTGCCCAGTGCGCCCATGAAAAATGACTGGCAGCTCCGCACTGAACAATACCCGCAGCACCTGCTTCTGTTGCAATACCGTGTATGATCCATTGGCAGGTTTCTTGAAGGGATGAGGGCTAAGTGGAAATGGATACAACACCGTAGGTTAGTAGGCTTTGATAGTTTGAACCAGTTACATCAGTTGAGCCCATTAATTCAGGCATAGCCATTAATTTTAAGTCATCCTGGTGTATATTATTCTCATTTCCCCATAGATGTTTTTCTGACTTAGCAGTGGTGGTTTCAAGTAAGGGAGCTGTTGGGCAGCTTTTTGCACACACTGTGTAGATGCCCAAACCACTAGAATAAACAAAGCACAGTCTAATACATATTAATGGCTTGCCCAGCATTTTTGATTTCTTAGGCGTGTTAGTTGCAGTTCCACAGTGTGAAACACTAGAAAATGTATTGGTTTTAACAATCCACTCCTGTAAACATAGTCATCCAGGAGAGAAGATAGCTACATTTAAAGAGCATTCCTTCCACAACTGTCTCGAATAGTCCTTTGAATAGTGCTGTGATCAATGGCAATGAGGGTGTTTACACTGGAGAAAGACACGCGGAAAATTGATGTTCTGGTGTGTGTCTTAGTATCAAGATTTTGCAGGGTAGGAGGTAAGCCACCCATCTGCATTGAAAGAACAACTTCACAACTTCTGTCATTTACTGATAATTTCTGAAACCCCCATCACTGACTATGTAAAAAATTCTGAGTAGGTAAGAGCAATGTAGACAAGATGTAATTACAGATCAAAGTTCCTAATTGAAAACTTAAAAAAAAAATGTTTGAGAAGAGCAATAAAGTTAAATATATGCTGGTGATCATTGTGAAGAATCTCTTTTCCCCTTCTGGTCCCCTAAAACGATTACTGCTGGGAATTTGCAGTGGTTTCCATGTGAACAACTTAATCTGGTTTGTATTTTCAGAGTAAAATTTGGAATCTTTTTTTAACTTCAAAATTTGGACCGTCACTGAACAATGTGCATTCTGTTAATGTTGTTCATTTATCTAATAAATGAGAAACATGGTTGTGTCAGTAGAGGATCAGTGGCACAAAGAATAGTATCTCATAAAAGAACAGACATTGGCATCACAGCTTCGGTGAAACATGTTTTAGACTATTGTAACATCCCATTCACATTCTCAGGGGAATATTCACTGCCTACGTTTAAACATCCAACTTAGATGCCTAAATTAGGAGGCTCGTCTCCCTAGATGCCTTGCATAGTTGAAGGAGTGAGAGAGGCTCCTCCAGAGAGCAGTTCAGACTGTTAGGCTTCTGCTCTGAATTATCATCTAGAGGAGCCTCTTCAACTTTGAATGCCTTTCTGTGCTATTCTTTGCATCTTTTCCTTGGCCACTAAACTGATTTACTTGGTCTCCACCCCTCAGCACTTGTTCTTGCCTTCTACTTTACATATCACTCTGTCCCTTGGGGTAGTACAGGGGTTGATGTGGTGGTACTGCCAGCTAGGTTGGTGAAATCATCTGGGTTGAAAGGAACCCTGCAAAAGAAGCTGTAACTTTTAACCTAGGTCATGTCTCTGATTTTCTTCATTGCATGACCTTGTAAACAGGTCTGAGGAAGGGATGAGCTTTAGCAAGGGACAGAAATGCACTGTTGACCTCGGGGACCTATTTGCCAAGTGTGCCACCAATAAAAAGATATGTTTAACTTTAAGATGTAAGTTAAGGAGACTGAGTCTTGTATCTAAGCATCGTTCTGTTCAAGCACATGATTTTTTATACCATTACAGTTTCAAAAATATGGAAGTTCATTATGGTTTGCATCACTGTAAGAAAGATATAATCTAGCCATGTATCTCTGTTATCCGTGTGAAAAGTGGCCACAATTTAAACAGAATTAGTTATAGGATTTACAAATGTACCATGAAAAGGTATGCCAAACTTTATAAATAAGCCTAGAAGCATGGTGTTGCCACTAGCATAGAGCAGCTGCAGTCAAGTTGGAGCAGCTTAAGAAGTTCCCCACCCATCAGCCAAGGGCTGCTAATGTTTCATCAGATATGCTGGCTGCAATGTACCTACCTTTAGTGGTTTACAGTGCAGGCATCTGCTTGTAAGCTAGTTGTCTTAAATTCTTTCCAAAATCAATGGAAAATCCGGCCTTTTACATGATGCCTTATATGACCCGTAAGAGATACTCAGGTATGAAATACCTACATTTGGGCAGCTGAATCCCCCCTCCAGGCTGAGCAGCTGCTCCTTGGACATAGAGCACTGCTGACTACAACAAGCGAGATTCGACTGCCCTGTGTGCTGACCTCTAAAACCACCCACACTCAGCTGCTAGTATGTCACTAAATCTTCATTTTCTGATTATTAAACCTCATTCCAGTTCAGACAGACTTGATGCTACTGGTGTCCACCACTGGGACACTTTCGCAGTCTCTGGCAGTTAAGGTATTTCATGTTGTTACAGAATTAACCATCCTGTTATAAAACAGTATCCTTTTAAAACAAGTGCGTATTAGGAATGTTAGCCACAAGCCTAATGAGGTGAGACAACTATTAGTAGTTTTTAATAGTTTTGCATGGCATCTTGTGCTGCTTTTTAAAGTTAAGTAGTCATCAGGTAGGCATCTTAATAACCTGTGAAGAGATTGTTTAATTATATTTATCTGAGACCTTCCATAGCTTGACCTACCTAACTGCTTCTTTTAGCTGAAGTACTCACCTCTTTCTGGTCCTTCTCCATGCAAGTAAGAATAAAAACATTCCTAAAGATTTAAATACGGAAGAAGCTAAAATCCACAAAGAAGCATAGCTGAAGCTAAACTCCTATATACTAAGCTGAAGTTAAACTATATATGCTGTTGTTTTCCTGTATGCATTTCCTCATTCAAATAATTTTTCATGTCACCTTAAAAGAAAAAAAAAAAAGGGAGGGGAAATGTTGCATTTCATTTTCATGTTTGATGCATTTTTAAATGTAATGAAGTTACAGAATGAGCCTGTTGTGGCTTAACCCCAGTAGGCAGCTAAGCCCCACACAGCTGCTCACTCACTCCCTGGCCAGTGGGATGGGAGAATCAGAAGGGTAAAAGTGAGAAAACCCATGGGCTGAGGTAAGCACAGTTTAATGGGTAATGCGCAAGCCACACAAGCAAGCAAAGAAAATGAAGGAATTCATTCACAACTTCCCCAGGCAGACAGGTGTACAGCCATCTCCCAGGAAAGCCAGGCTCCATCACGCTTAATGATTACTTGGGAAGATCAACATCATCACTCTGAACATCTCCCCTTCTTCCTTCTTTCTCCAGCTTTATATGCTAAGCATGACACCACATGGTCTGGGATATCCCTTTGGTCAGCTGGGATCAGCTGTCCCTGCTGTGTCCCCTCCCGACTCCATGTGCACCTCATCCCACTCGCTGGTGAGGTGGGGTGAGAGGGCAGAAAAGGCCTTGACCCTGTGTAAGCCCTGCTCAGCAGTAACCAAAACATCCCCATATTATTACTGTTTCCAGCACGAATCCAAAACACAGCCCCATACCATCTACTGTGAAGAAAATTAACTGCACCCCAGCCAAAATCAATACAAGAGCCTTAAGTCTTCACATCCTTTTACAGTGTAGAAATACATGTGTGATGAGGGCACTTGTGCATAAGAAGATATAAGATTGAGGTTTCCATAATTACAGGTTACAAAAGAATAACAAAGCTTATTAAAAGGAGTTGTTTCAAATGGACAGGAGAATAATATTCTATGGATTTCTCGGTGGGGAAGGTAATCCTGTGCTCTTTCTCCTTGTCACCTTTTATCATTTTTATTCTGGGTTTCTGTTTTGCTGAGATACAAAAAAATCCCCTGTTCAGTTCAGTTCTGGCTGATATGGGCAGACAACCTACGCCATTATGAGTGACTGTCTGCAAAGTCTGAATCCACACTAGAGAGGGAGCAGTTTTCCATCCCAAGGTTCAGTGGTGCATGCTGGTGCACACCCAGGATGCTTAGGGCTACCCTAGACTTCTCTGTCCATGCCACACAACCCTGTACCCTGTATGTCATATGTATGTACCCTGTGGTGTCCATCTCTGCCCAGTCCAGAACCTGCAGGAATAGTTGGAAGACAACATGGGTCTGAGGGAGCCAAATATAATGTTCTTGGCCATATTGCCATTTGGGAGGAATCTCGAGAGTGAACTACTCAAGATCCATGCCTGCTGTGTCGGCTGGACCAACAGGTGGGGTGGCTGGGGGCCCACAAAATCCAGGTGCTGAGGAAACCCGCTGGTGGGCAGGTCATATAATGTAAAACTCCCCTCTTTACCTCTGTAACAAAGACCTCTCCCATCGACCCTATGGAGATTCGGTCTGTCTGATTGGCCTACAGACAGACATTCCTTGTATCCTTAAAAGAATATAGTCCAGCACCCATTCCATCCCCCTCCTTACCCCCATTGGTTGTTTTTGTATTACCTCACTTCCCTCCTTGGATCCTATGTAAGGCTATCCCAAACGGAAGCAGGTCCTTTTGCTGCTCGCCTTGCCCTTTCCCCTGGCCCCTTCCCCCTAACCTCACCCTTTCCCCTGCTCCCATGCCTCCTTGCCTCCTCGGAATGCATCGAAACAGATAAGTAATAAACTCCGGGGCTTCAGCAAAGGCCGCCTCCTAACTCTTTGTCTCTAGTGACGCCTGAGCTGGCCAGCTCAGTGAGAGTGGCTGCGTGTCTCCGCCGCACTGGTGAGAAGAGCTAATCTGCAGGGTGCCAGGAAGCACCGCCAGAGGTTCCTTTGCAACAGGATTCTCTTGGGACGAGCAGAGATCTCTTCACCAAAATACCGCACCACGGCGTTACATGCCCTGTCCTGAATGCATGGGATGTACTGGAAGAGGTCCCCAAGGAGAAAGCTACAATCCAGCAGAGGGGACAGCTAGGTGCTCAGGCTTCCTCCCATGACTTCAGTGTGGGACATAATGGTGACATTTCCTAAGTACCCAATTTTGTCCCGTGGTGGGTTGAGTCCAATATAAACACACATTCATATAGATTAGCCGAGCATCTGTGTTATTGTATGCAGATTTTGGAAACACAAGTGGTTAATACCATATAGTCGAAGCACCTTATACTTTCATACATACTGCTGAAATAAAGCCACTTACATTCCTAGTTAGTAGCTCTACCTGCAACTCAGCAGAGCTTTGGCTGGGTCTTAGATATAAACATAAAATTTTCCTTCTGGAGATAGCCTACACTTCAGTGATATTCTTAGTAGAAATGCAGTGCAAAAGTGAAATAGATTATATTAATTGTTGTCTAGGACCTTTCTATCCACTGCATAGGAAGCCTTTATTACATTTTTCATCAGGCCATATGGCATCTAAATATAATGTGCTAAATTACTAATGCAGGACAATAAATAACATTATGATTATGTGTTTTGGGTGGCACCTCATACGTGCACAACAAGTAATTATAGTTGGAATAAGTAATGGAGATTTGAGTGTTATATTTAGGAATATATTAGAAAGGACAGAATTTGTCATTAAGGATGGTAATTGTCTCATCTCACTTTGCAGATTCAATAAGTAGGTGTCCATACTAAGCCAGTCATCTGTGACTGCATCTGTGATCAGTGGAGAGGAACAGGGACTTCAGAAGATAAATGGTCCCTCTTCTCTTAGACAAATATTTTCAGAGGACTGTATCTCAAAATCTCACACAAACAGAAAATCTTCAACAATATCTTTCTGGGGAGACAAAGAACATCCAGGAAGACCTGGTCACACATTGTAACCTTTCTGAGATGAATCTCCAAGTCTTCTCTGCTTCAGTGAAGGATCAGCCATAGTGAGACTTTTGATGGTGTTTATTTAAGCCTTTTTTTTACGTTCTAGTGATGAAAGTTTCACAATTTCTCTAGGCAGTCTATACCAATGCTTAATTTTCCGTAATCCTGGACTGTTGTCTAGTCGTTTAATGTAAATATCCTTTGCTGCAATTTATCCCTATTGCTTCTTGTTCCAACAGACATAAACAAGTTTATTTCGTCCTTTTGCACAAGTACTTTTCACATATTTAAAGATTCTCCTGCCCCCAGGTTTCTTTCTTCTTGACATCATTTGTGTCTTGACACTGAACTTAAGTACTAGTAAAGTGATATTAGTGGGATTTATGTAGAGTTAAACCTTCCCTCCCCTACCCCTTCACGGCCCCCAGTAACCTCAGTGGTGCACAGACTCTGTGATAGCACTGATATATCTTGCTGCATTCATGGTTGTGGCACCGTAATTCTGTTGGTCTCAGCCCTGGCTAATTTCAAGTGAGCACTCCCAGCTCCTTCCCAGTAAACTGGGGAGAGGAGAGGGATAAGTGTTTGGTTGTTTGACACTTTTACAGACACTGGCGGGTTCACAGCTTTCCAAGGCATGATGTCCACACTCAGAAGTGACAGTCTGGGGGGTTTTAGTCAGTGTTTACAAGTGTGATATAGTTTTTGACTCATATCTGCCTTTTTTTTCACTTGCCATTTTCACTGACTTTCCATGCGTTCTAATTTCTTTACAGTGATACCTTTATTATTTCCACAAACTGTTCAACAGAAATCCAGCCATTTTGTTTGAGTGTACTGAAATATGCTTAAGGATCTTGTGAGTTACGCTTCACACAGAACACTTCACAGAACTATACATTATACCATAAAATTGTTCTTAACATGCTAATTTAAAACATATTTTTCTTTAGATTAGTTCATAAAGAGAGAGGAAGGAAGATATTTAGCTCCAGACAGCACTTGCAATAGAAATCAGTTATTTCTGTACAGCATCTTTCCTTTGAAATATCACTAAATGATTTCCAGAGAGAGGAAGAATGTAATTTAATGATCCCTTGCACAGCTCAAACACCTTTCATCAGAGCATCTCAAAGCATTTCAGACAAGCCTCAAAGCTTGTCTGTTTTTCCCCAACTATTTCAGTTGGCCTAATAAAAGATACTGTCTTCCTACACACATTGTATTGTTTAGCACTCGAAGCATTATCATACTTGTTTTACAGATAACTAAAAGGGGCACAAAGAATCCACATAGTTTCATTTGAGACAGTGAATCTAAGGTGAACTCTGTGGGGTCTGGTTTTCACTGAGTCGCCAGGATGTGCAGAATACATGTTCTCAGATTACAGGCAGACATATAGAGCGGAGTCTTCATTCCACTTACATCAGTGGCAAAGTTCCCATTGATCTGAATAGGGCTGAAATTGCGTCCTAGCTTTTCTAGCTGCTGCCTGCCAAAGTCAACTTCAGACTTGTGCATCCTTCCCATCTTCTGCGTCACTGTTAGTAATGGAGGTTCTGTCACACCATGCCTGCCACACCATGCCTGCCATTTCCACCTCAAGAAGCGATCAAGACGAGTCTAAATAAGGAATGAGAGACCCCAGCAACAGGAGGGGGTCTCTGCATAGTGAGCGTGTGGTGTGTGGTTAACAGTCTCCCTGCAGTCACTGCAGATCTCTGCATCTGCCTGCACGCTCTCTGTGCTGACAGAAGGAGCCCTGCAAAGAGCCTTTTGGACAGGCTTGCCCTGACCTGGTAGTGTGCTGTCCTTGCTTATGAGTGTCCCAGGCTGCAAATACACTGCTGACACCACCACAAAAACCATGTCAGGTCTCTGTTATCATGTCTGACCTTTTTAATTAAAGGACAGTCTAACCATTTTGCAAAAATCTAACAATCTCAGCTTCATTTTCGCTTAATTAAGACTGTGGATTTGGGCATACAGCACCAAATGCATCCAAAGAAACTGTCGTCTTATGAATTAGAGTCTCAAAACAATGATCATTAAGTCTTTTTGTATAATGTCTGTGGAGTATGCACTTTCATCAGAAGCCATATTGTACAACAGAAATACAAACACTTTAAAATACACATAACGAAAAGGAACACAAAGAGAAAATGTCATATACAGATGTCTTCTGCTACTGAGGATAGATGAATATGGTCCCGATGAGAAAGAATATGTGTTCATTCTCACTTCCTGTACTGTCCATTTGTCCCTTGCTACAGGGGTCTTCTCAAGTTTGATGGGGGTGCAGCCTGGGTGGCAGGTCTTAGTATATTCTTGTTTATTTTCAGCAAAATGATCACTAAATCCTCTTGCTGTGGTGCCAGACTGAGAACAGAAAGCTCTTGCCCATCTGGCATTTGTTATCTTCAGCTGCCTTTCCTCTTTAATAGGTATTTCTGTTCATGGATAAGCTAGAGGAAAAAAGAAAGTTTTTCATACCACCAGTTTCAATTTGAAGGTAAAGAACACCAAACAGATGAGGTCTGAGAGTAACTTCTAGGCTCACAGAAACATTTTCATGTCTTTTTGGCAAAATTAAATGCTGGTGTTTCTATACACATCTTGTATTACAAGCCACTTGCAAATCTTTATATCTGATCCTTCTTTCATTGTGTTGGAAAACAATATGTGGGAGTTTCTTTCCATACTAGATCTTTGTGGGTAACTTGCTAGTAAACTAATTTTACATGACTCAGATTTAAATAATAAAAAGGCTTAACTCCAGTCTGAGAAGACTTTATTGTCCACAAGTGTAGCCTAGAGACAAACTCCAGCACCTTTGGGACACAGCTGAGGCAGCAATTAGGCAGCATTTTATTGTGATGCAGTGAGTGCGCAAAAGATGAAGCTGGACTACTCTCAAGAGCTTAGAAACAAAATTGGCTTCCTGGAGAGAAAACATAAGAAATCTGGCAACCTAAAAATATTTAAAGAGCTTAGGGCTCCCAGGGGAGAATTTCAAGCTATTGAAGTGGAAAAGACTGAGCATTTGCTAAGATTGAAAAAAAAAGGGGAGGGGGGTTACATGAAAAATGACAAAGTGGGGTTTTTTTTTACTGTAGCATTTTTCAAAGGGGAAAATATAATAAACCTGAAATCAATCAGTAACACAGACTTCAATGCAGCGTTCCAAATCAAACAGCCCTGGCTTGAAAACAGGAGTCAAAAGAGATTTTTTTTTTCATTTCAGAATTATAAGGGATTGAGGCCAAGAAACCATTAAATGAGGTGAAAGGTCTAGGCTAGAGGGCATCTTGAGCAAGTCTAATGAAGTCATGGTTGCTTCAGCAGCCACGTTCCCGAAGGGTTTGCTGTGTCTGTCACTGTGTCTCTGTTGCTCTGAATCTGGCTCCGTGGCCTCTGCGGTTACATGCCAGAGCGTGCTCCACCAGGCACCCTACAAAGCCCCCTTCTGCAGCCCCATAACGTGTAGCATCCCTGTGTCAAAATGCGTCCATACAAAATGTGATTTATCTCACCCGTCATTTTGTGTGTGTCGTGCAAGCGTTCACCTGGGAGCTGGCTATGCCTGGCTCCATGTAGTATCAGCGGGGAGCAGCAGGAGCTCACGAGGCACAATTGAGCTCAGCTGAGTGTAAATTTCTATCTTATGCCAAAAGTGTCTATTTCTCTCTGACTTAAAACGGCATCCTAAGGTGACTAACTCCCAAATGGACACCTACCGCTTAAACATCTACATTTGTTCAGTGAACTCTACCCACATAACTGGCATCACCCCAGTGTGGACTGTGTATTAGAGGTTCTCTGCTGTTTTCAGGCCCTGCCTTCACGCAACATGTATCTAGCACTAAGATGAATTAGCTGGAACAGTTCTGTTTATGTCCCAACAGTGACTAGAGGGTGCAGAGTGTTTACCTTGTTGTAGGCTCTTCTCTTACTTGCCATCATTCCTCTGCATTATGCTGACAGCTGTGTCTTATATAACCCCGCCAGCAAGGTTTAGGGGCTGAGGAATGGCTATTAGTATGGAGGGAGGGATGGGGGTCACCACAGAATGGAAATGAAGGAGGCTGGTGGAGGGAAGGAAGCAATGCAGTGTGAGAAAAGGGCCAGGATGCTTTACATGCAGAGTAATAGCAGCCCAGTCTGTCTCTTGGGCATCCGCAGGGCAGTGCAGTTCGCAGTCCTGAGCTCTGCATGTGTAAGGCAGCTGAGGACCAGATCATTCAAGTTCTCCACCTGGGTCCTGGGCTGTGCCGCAGGTAGAGGGAGCATGCTGTGTGTTATGTCTCTAACGTGAAATGAACCCTGCCACACACTTCCTACCTCCATCTGGTATTACTACTCTTCCTCAGCTATACAGATCCACTCATATGATTTCATATGTCAGAGGCAAACCCATCAAATGACAAAAGAAACCCCAAGAGATCTCAAGGATTTCTGCCCCAAGGGCAGAGCCAGGCAACTGATCAAAAAGGAAAATCTTGCTCTGCTCTTCTGTATCTGAGTAAACTTCACCTGCACAAACTTTTGACGTCTCTGTTGACTGACAAAGCTATATGTAGGCATAACGAGTCAATGAGTTTTAAGTAGTCCCTTGAGGATTACCCATTGCATGCTGAAGGCACTCAATTTCTTCTCATAGTCCCAAGGCATCTCTTTCATGTATTTAATGTCATAGGCTTCCCATGCTGTTGTTGTGTTGCTAGTTTGGGAGTTTTATTACCTCTGGCTGCAATTTGCAGGGCAGACAAGGTTTGCTGCTGTTATCACTAGTCATCAGTCTAAGGGCCTGATGCAAGTGTGCTACGCAGTATCAGAAGGCTTTGTTGAGCCCTACTCACAGACCTATATATATTGTAAAGCCATCTTGCTCACTCTGCGCTTGATTATTGTTAAATTGCCCAGAATTCATCTCTTTTGTTTGTCAGAAATTAGGGTTACGATAAACAGCAGGGAAAAGGACAGCATTATCTTCTCTGAAATGCACCAGCGTAGCAGCCAATTTCTGGCCACACCATTCATAAACCAGGAAGCAAAGTGCTGGCTGGTGTGGAAATGTAACAGCAAACACAGCGTTCCCTGGAGAGGCTGAGCTGTAATGTGCAGAGACAATGTGGGGCAGTTCTGGATGAGCAGAGGACGTGTGTCTCAGTGTGCTGCAGACAGCAGTGGCTCTGCTATGAGGTGGTGCAAGGCCAAATATTTCCTGCTTCAGCATTGTCTGCTAGAAGCATGATACACACTTTCTATATGTCCAGAAGACCTAGGATAAATGCAGTTACATCTGCAGGAGAGGGGGAATTGGACCTTATGCCCAGGACCCTGCATCCAGGACCCGTGTGAAAGTGCTCCGTGGTCACTGCCATATCAGTGATAAGGATCAGTGCACACTGCATGGCATCCCATGATGCTGAAGAGGAGACAGTGCTGAGGACCTGTGCAAATATACCCATCCCAGGCCTGACCTGCTTTGTGCTGGAGATCCTGTCACTTTGCTGAAGTGGTGCAGAGGAGAAGGAGTGTGATGGAGGTCGGGTTCAGCTAAACATGGGAAGGCACAGCCTGGACTATGAAGGGAGGTGGGTATACCTTAAATGAGTTTGTTGCTGACAGGACAATCTGCAGCCCCAGAGTCAGTGCCTTATGGTAGGAATCCAGAGCCCTGTGCCCTCCTGCAGTACACCCTTTGTTGCTGGATGAGCATCTACAGACAAAGCACATATTGCAGCAAGGCTTGCAAGAAGCAGGTATAATCCGTTGTCATATTGCTAGGTGACAAGAAAATAAATGCTTTTATGCCTACCAAGATGTGACTAGCTTGTCAGTTATGTAATCCACTTGTTCATGCTGTTGTCAGGATCAAAAGACCTTATAGAGCTTCTTGGCCTTCAGAAACCCTAAAGATCTGGGCTACATTGCACCAGTATGATGCATACCTATAGAAGGGTTGGAGCATCTTCAATGATCTCTTCTTGTGGCCGTATATTTGCTTTTCTCAGGTTAGCTCAAGTCTGCACTATGCAGTGATTTTAAAACAAGCAGACTCTTGAATGTCTTTTAATTTTAAAGTTGCATATTTGATAAACAATTCACCCAAATCATAGCTTGTTTTGTAGTAGAGGTGTGATACGGGATCAGATGTGTGAAGTGTCAGATCAGGAAGAGTTAGTTTAAGACACGCATCACACACTTTAGAAATGCCAGTAGCACTTTGTACCCTTGTTGAGATCTCACCAAGCTGCACCATCTCAAAGTGTTCTACAAATAAGCTGTTGTGCCTCTGCCATAAGAGGTATCAGTACTACTCCCATTACAGACAGGAAAAGTTAAAACAAAAGGGACATGGATTTGTCTCTTGTCAGTGGCAGAGCTGGGATTGGATTCACCGTCCTGATTTTTTGCTCTAAGCACCAGCATTGTTTCTCAGGTGTTATCTCAGTCAACCCTTCACTGATGAACAGTGGGGCAGGAAGCAGAGTAAAGCCTAATGAGGCCACTGTTCATGTCAAATTAGATCAATACTAATGGAACTTGAGTAGCTACTTGGAATTATTACAGGTTGACATCTCAGTAATGTCAGGAAGATCAAGACCTGTGCACTTTGGTAAGGAAAGAGGTTCTCAGGGAAAAACTCACACAAACTAAAATCAGACTAATATCTGGAGGACTAACTTCTGATTTTGGTATCTGTTTGTCTGCTCTTTGTGGTATAACTCAGTTTGATAAATGTCATTACTTTCCTTGGTTTACAATTATTTTACTTTGTACGTAGAAATCCCAGCTAATCCCAGTGAGCTATTGTTCACTAGGTGCTCTGAACACACAGGTCATGGCCCTGTGACCTTCCTGAGCAGCAGATGCATTAAACCTAGGCAAGGACATGGCAGAGGCAAGGGGACTTGCCTCAGGGTGCAGAAATGAGATGGCACTGCATGAAACACAGCCACTGGTGTCTCTGTAGACATTGACTCACTTCCAGAATTATAGGTTCAAAGGTATGGAGTAGAGGGGGAAGAAACCAAGTGAGATCCCTTTCCAGGCAGAGAAGAGCCCAGATGAAGTCCTTTGAGTGCTGTTCTGGTAAGGAATGCTTTTTTAGCTTCTGTCATGTGCATGAGCAACTTCCTTGGAGCATCCCTCTCTGCCATTCTTCTCGTCCTCTACTATCCCCACCCCTAGGGAGATGCCGATGCTGTCTGGATATGCCTTGTGGAAATGAGCTTCTCTCTGGGATGGAGGACTGCACGCTGCCTTTGGAGAAAGAGAGGGCCAGGATTATTGTTCCCAGAAGAACTGAAATAGCTATTTACCCACAGCAAGAAAATGTTATTTTTGGGGCAAAAGGGAGCTGTAATGTTTTCCTGTTACAGTAGTTGGCAGCATTTCTCTATAGCCCAAACAGTTCTTTCTTACAGGGATCTTTACTCTTTGCTGTAAGTTTACTAGAGGGAGAGACGTATATGAACAATTCTGTAATTGAAACACAATATACTGACAGTAAGGCAGGTTTAAACCCTGGGAGACTATTGGGACGGAGTGGAAGAATAGCAGAGTGGAGCCTTGAACCAGGAGCCTGAGCTGGGAGGATACTGGTGGCTATGTGCAGAGAAATGTTGCATGTACAGTGATTTTTAAAGCATAGACTATTTGGAATAAAGTAAGGACATCTCTTGCCATTTTTTCTGGGTTCATCCAGATGTTTCAACTTGCTACATTTGAGTGATGTGAAATGTGAACCAAATGAGTTAGCTAAGATAACTGCACTTTGAGGCTGAGGTAGCTGAATGAGCTGATCTAAGACAGGAGAAACTTTTCATGGAAATGCAAAAGAAAGTTGAGTAGTGATTTGCCTCTCCTACAGAACTGATTATAAACCATCCAATGACCCTGGTTTTCCTCTACCATTAATGTCTTAAACCTCTTTTGCTTCCAGTGAAGGTTAGTGGAGAGTCTGCAGTGGCTTAACCCTAGCAGAACTTGTCTTACTCTGTAGCTTCATTTTACAGGGGCCACACAAACCTGACTCACAAGGGAAGAATGAGTTCTCTTTTCAGGGAATGCCAAGGGGCCTCTTGTTGCCAGTGTTTGCCTCTGTTTTGCCTAGTCAGTGTGAGCACTAGGTCCTTTTCTGCACAGCTCCCCACACAGCTGCAGCACTGGCACTTCACCAGACACTCTCCCCCAAGCCAGGCACCTACCCAATACACTTCCCATCAACAACAGCCACCAGCCATAAACAACAAAGAAAAATACTTCATTTTGGACATAATTTTGTTCTTTGGGGAGAGTGTTGCCCATGATGTGGCACTAGTGGCTGATTCAGCCAGGGTGTAAGCTGCTGTTGTAGCTGTAGCCATGGTGCTGCAGGTGTTAAATCTAGTGCATGGGTTGCACTGAACACATTTGCAGCTTGGGTGCATAGCTGGATGGTAAAACAGTAAACACCTCAGGCCTAAATACCACAGGAAAACCCCACACTTGCATGTATATCAGATGTGTTTTCCTCACAGCACCATTCTTTAACAGATGGGTTTTAAACCCCTTTTCTCCATGTTCAAAGGAGCAGAGGAATGTTTGCATCCCATCCTAAGGCAGTGGCCTGCCCTGACCTCCCACAGAATTCGGGATAGTTTGTGGGCACTGCAGAAGCTGCAGTGCACAGCCCTCTGACCACACCAATGGCAAAAAAGGCCAGACTTGCACTTTCCAGCTCGGTACCCCTGGCCATCTCCTTGGGCCAGCTCCAATGTCTGCCCAAGCAGTTGGCCAGTTCAGCAAACTGAGCCAACTGAAAATTAACCCTACCAAAAGCAAAAAAAACGGGAGAGGAGGATTTCACAGAGACCAATCAGCCCCTGGCACCGCAGACCCTACAGCCAAAGGAGCACAAGAGTCAGCAGAGGGGGAGAGCTGCCTTTTGGCTGGAGCCCTGCTGTAGGTCAGCTTAGGCCAGTTGTGAAACCACACAGCCCCCGTGCTGCCGAGAGAGCAGGCGTGCTCACCGCAAACCTTGCCATGGAGAGCTTCACTGTCAGTGTTTGTGTTAGGGAGCCTGGAACATCCCTAATGGATCCAGCCACTTCCGCAATTCATGTGTGAGGCCTTGAAGATTTAATGCCTATTTTCCCAAGCAAGAAAAGAGCAGATCCTCACTGCACGTGCACTCTGAGTGCCCTTCACGGGTGATTTTGTGTCATCCCACTAGAGGAAGTGCCTCAGGGCAGAGCTGGGTTGTGTTCTTTTGCAAAGTGGGAGGCATAAATAGTTAATAGAAGAACAAAAGAAGAGAGCTATGCCAGGGTATGTACCAGGGAAAGTGAGAGCACAGATTAACCTTATGGTTTGCCTTTTGAAGAACCACACAAAGTTTTGGACATTTTTACAGTAGTGTAGCAGCAGTGATGGTGTGAGGCTATAAGCATGACAGAATTTATAGAAAGAGATAAGGTCTGCCTGCTGACCGTGTTGTAGTAAGCAGACACATAAGCTCTTCTTCAGGCCTGTTTTGATTTGAAGAACTTGTGTCTCTTGAAAGCATGCTTTGCCTAGGAAATAGGCTGGCCTAATAAACCTCTTTTCCACTGGTCTTGCCCCACTGCTGATTTAAGGATGCTCTTCAGGCAAAAGTTTCAGCAGGAAATTCAGTTCTCACCCTTGAAACATTAATTCGTAGACCCACATTGTTAAAGGCACATCAGAGGCAGGAGTGCAGTGCAGCCAGTTACACACTGAATTAATTCTCCCTTCTCTCCCCCCTGCCAGGCACCACCACACGCCATCTAGTGAAGTAACAAAGAACGCTGCCAGACGTATCCTGCACATGTAGGTTACATTTATCATATTAACCATGAAACGATGCCTTCTGGAGAGAGCAGGCTCTTTTTTTCAAACTCCAGTTATTTGTTTTAAGGTAGCTACCCTAAGGAAAGGGCCTTTCCCAGCCTTTGCTGTTGTGTAAACTGGGGCACTTATCCCAACCACTGTGATGGGATTGATATGAGCAGAAGACAAAATTTACACAAAAATTGCTTAATATATACTCAGTAAGCTTGAAGAGGCCTGTAAGGTATCTGTTGCCTAAAGTACTTCCTGGCTGAAAGGTAGATGCTGTTTCAAAACTTAACTTTATCACCGTGTAACTGCGGCCCAGAGTGAACTGAGCTCCTTGCCCCTTGAAAGCCACATTCCTCCCGTTGGTGTGGCTGCAGCCTGCACTGTGGAGCTGAGGAATCCCTGTGTCCTTCCTGCTTTGGGCTGTCGTGCTGTAGCAGCAGCCAGAGCTACAGGAAGTAATGCTGAGCACACACCCTCCCTTTGTGCTTTAGGAACCTTACAAAGGCAGCAAACACTTGTCTTTTGTCAGCGAATAAAGCACAGAGCATAAGACACAGAAGATTTATAGGTGTACTGTCCCAGCACTGCGTGCTTGGATTTACCCTCACTCAGATCCCATTTACTTTAATAGGGATGTTGCTGCTAAAACCCGGCATGATGTTTAAAATATTTACCCCATAGAGAGCAGATAATCTGGGAAGTAACAAGGTGTCATTTCCTACCAAATGTGCTCTCTGACTATAACCACATGTTAATGGTCTTATTTAGGGCCATGCTAGAGCAAAGAGCCAATTCACCACTTACCAGCACAGTTAAGCTGTGCCACCATGTGAACTAGGAGGGTTCTGTTTGCTGTCATGCTGATATTTGTCAGATAGGAAAAGGGAAAAAAAATTATAATACCAAAGCTGGAACATCAGGCTTCCTTGTGTGTGGCTTGCTTTTCTTATTTTTCTTTCAATCCTCAGGACAAAATAATTTTTGTCCTTGCAGTACAACTCTGAAGTTTATTAGATTTCTGTGAGTGCTTCAGTGGCACTCCTCACAAGTTACCACCACAGATGACATGGTGGTTCTAGAGATCATGTTAGGCATGGCAGAAGGATGCTTCATGTCAAGAATTCTGCCTTCCTTTTCAAGAATGTCAAAATACTACCTAGCCTTTAATTTTGCCAGGATTTTGCCCATTCTAGTGTTGCCATCAGCACATTTTACTCTGTCATTTGCGACATGGAGCAAAGACAGAGACTGAGTTCTCCTACTGCATCACCTACCTCTTGCTCAGTTCTGAATGAAGGCACATCAGCCCAGCACAGCACAGCTTAAAACCTCTGAAGAAGCCATAAAACCCAGCAGTACCCATGAAACTGTAGCCTTTCTCCTGCCCGGACTAAAGTGGTGCTTGATTGACTGTCCTTGTTGGTGGACAAGGAGACTTGTTATGAGATGTATTAATGAGTGTGTTGAACCCCCTTGTCCACAGTCCCTCACCTTGAAATGGCTTCAGCTTGATTTCTTATGGAAATGAGGGCAGCTGTATACATATATCTCAATCTCTGCTTTTCTGCATATTTGCCCTTCCACCAGTAACTTCTGAAATCACTGACCAATGTCAGCAATCTGTAATAGAGAAGTAGCAGTCTTAAAGATAATTAAGTTGCTAAGTGTTCATTAAAGTTGGCCGTGAACTACAGGAGAAAGAACCTATTGTCATTTAAAATAACAATGTAGCTCAACACTAACTTGTCCCAAAGAATCCCTGCCGGGGAGGATATTATGCAAACCCTTTTTTTCCTCCCTACACATGTGTTTAGTAGAGCAGAATCCAGCCCCAAAAGCTGCAGTTTCTTTCTAGATTATTTCTAAGGTGGAATCCCAGCTATGGTATTGCACAGATAATTAACCATCAAACACTAATGAATTCCTTCAAATGTGGTACAAGCCATCACAGAGTGTGTGCGGTAACATCCTGCCAAATTAAGCAATCTATTCAAAACTGTAATGGGATCACTAACAGGGTTGCCCAAAACACTAGAAATAATCTAGTGGGATTAGAAAAACCCACTTTGATGTGGGGTACATGGTAGCATCCAAACGGTTTCCATCAGGTCCTTGCATGGAGCTTGTTGGGCTTGTTGAGCTTGCACACGTGTTCCTGTTCACCCATTTTGTACTCTAACCCCATCCATTTTGTGCGTGCTGGCGTGGCAGCAGCAGCAGCATCTCTGTCTCAAGCAGTTTGCACGGAGGAATCGCCTCACTTTGCAGCTCTGCCCCACAAATACAAGACAGCAGAGTCTCAAAGCACAGATTGAGCAAGGAGCTGACATCGCTTCATCAGGAGCCCAAACCCCCTTGTGCTGTGACATAGAGGAGCAGTGGGAGTGACAGGCTTTCCCTGCTCATCCCCGAGCCCAGAGCTACCACTTAAAACAGATGTCTGTGTGAAAAAGGCCTCACACCTGCCAAACCACCAGCCTCAAGCTTCCTTCCTTGTTTCTTCAGGCCTCAGAATAATAACAGCATTTGTGCAATATGTACTGTGGCCTGTGGTTTTCTCTTGTCCCTGTACACATCCTATTGAACCTCCCCAGAGCAAAAAATCAGACGACAAAGCCTTACAAGATGGGAGAAAAGAGGTGAACGGTGAAGCAATGTGCACTCTGCTCAGCTGGGTTCACTCTTTAACACTGATAAAAAAGGAGGAAAAGCATGGGTCAGTGTTGCAAACCTCACTGGAGAGGCATTTGAATCTAATAAATACTACAAGCACCTCATTTGCACATATACTGCAGAGCATTAAACTAGAAAAAGAATCCGTTAACAGAAAAGTCATCTTGAATCGGAAACTTTCAAGATTTCATTTTTAACTGTGGTGAGAATTTAGCGTTTTATTGCTGCTTTGCTTTTGGTTCCTGTTTTTGCTAGCATTGAGAAACGAGGTGCCTTAGGAAGCTGCATGGTGTGTAACAGGCAGGAGCAGCCTGTATACAAAGGAAGGAAGATGATGTGGCAGAACATTGTTGAGGAAAGATCCTGTTTGTACAGGGAGCTGGAGAATAGTAAACCAGAACAGAGTAGGGATGCAGAATTGAAAGGAAATCAACCCAAAATGCTCCTGAATCCTGTTTGTGTGCAAGAGCCCACTAGAGCCACAAAAACAATTTAAAAATCTGGCTTGTCTTTTCTCCGATTTCTTATTCTGTAGTGGAGTGGAGAAGAGAAAGAAGAGAGGGCAGACATGCTAGCTTGAATTCCCCTGCCAGTCTTTCCTCCTACTTCAGTCCTGCAGCAGGGACTCCAGCAGCAGTCAGGTTTGCATCAAAACTGCCAGAACTGACCAAAAGTTTCTCAACAGTGATTCCTAGCTGTGTTTTATCATAGGGACACTTATTTCAGGAGCAACTTCTGAAGAAGTCCTGACTAGCTTTGTGATTTTTTGAGATATATTTTTAAAAATCTCTTAGTTTGTTTTTTGAAACAATTAACTGATTCAATGAGCTTCAGTTCCTGATAAATATTTGCCTGTTCTGCAGATGCTCTATGTGTAGCAGAGGGAAGTGACTTCCTGCAATATATGCCCATTTCAGGTCACATATGCTTTTGTTAGCCCTTTTAAAGCACAGCCACTTAAGGTCATTACATTCTCTAAATAAGTCTCTAATACAGTTTTCAAT
Organism: Cnemophilus loriae; assembly: GCA_013397755.1. Classification (NCBI taxonomy): domain Eukaryota; kingdom Metazoa; phylum Chordata; class Aves; order Passeriformes; family Corvidae; genus Cnemophilus; species Cnemophilus loriae. The sequence goes on from VZTF01002030.1 coordinate 240,156, forward strand.
AAACTCATCTTCTCAAAGTTATATCAAACATCTTGATAACGGGGCATCTTGTCTCTGCAACAGGAGGATTAGCCTGTGAGTGACCTGGGTGGTGGTGCAGCAAGTGTTAAGGGTTTTTTTAATTGATTCAAGTCATTTATGGTCAAATTTAGAGACTAATACATGCAAACCCTGCATCCAAACTCAAGTGTTTGTAGTTACGTTTTGCTTGTATGTAACCTTCTTTCTTTGCTGTGAGCAACTTTGATCTTTGATACACTGACCAGCTTCCTGCAGTAGGAGGAAGAGACATTCTTAACTGTGTCTGCAAGCTGCAGTCAAGAGTTTATCAAAGTTGCTGACTCCCAAAATTCAGGCGAGCAGTGCCACAGCACATACTATAATTGACCTTTTTCTCCTGGCCTGCTGGCTGTAAACAAGCTTGATACAAACATAAGCAAGGAAAGCACCATGCTAAGGTGTTTATTGATTTGTGTTGTTGATCTGGTGGTTTGTTGATCTGTGAAGTCCCCTATAAAAAAGGCAGTGCATGAAAATGCCTCTCCCATGAAATTTGGAATAATCTGAATTGTAACGAGCCAGAGATATTCTAGCACTCTATTCTATATCAGAGGTGTCCTGGACCCGAACAAAGAATAACATGATTCTTATCCCAAGGCATGCAAAATACAGTCAGCCAGTGCCGAGTTGGGAGTGAATCACTGATTCAATGAGCTTCAGTTCCTGATAAAATGTCTGGGAGAGAAGTAACCAGTCAGAGATATTTTTCTAGGCATTGAGAGCCTAGAAATCCTGTTTCCTCGGGAAATTTCCATGGGGAATTTACATGGTTTGTGCTTTTCTGTGGGTGATGAATGATGTCCCTGGATAATTTTGGTCATTCTAATGGCAGATGCAATAGGGGTGGGACAAAGTGAAAACAAAGGGGGTTAAAATTCCTCCCTTGTTTTATATACGTCATCACCTGCTCCTCACAATGTGGCTGGCACCACTCACTCTCTGTGCTGATGGGATAAGGCGAAGAGACAGTGGAGACAACCAAAGCTCTTGTGCATAGCTGCAGCGAAGTGGGACAGTGCCACGAGCTCCATTAGCTCTCCCCGAGAGGCATGATGAGATGCTGTATGGCTGGGAGATCCCCAGATGTTGTAAGGTGCCATGTGGCCAGGGGGTCTCATGACTGGGGGCTTGTGGGCAGGTATGGGCGCCAGGCAGCAAGTCCTGCCTTGCCATGTGGCCTACAAATGAAATCAGGGATGTGTTTGGTGTATATATACATCCAAGTGATCCCTTCTAGAGGTCCCATCCCATGCTGGGGACACATGGGATGCATGTCACTCCAGCATGCACACAGTCCCTTTCACAACTAGCAGTAAATGATCCAACTCCCTATGAGGCAGCAGCAATTCTGGAAGTTTTAAATAAAAAAAAAACCCAGCACGCTTCCCAGTCCCTAAGTTCTGATGTCTGAGTATGCCAGGTGGCATCCCAGGCAAGAAGGGAGCTGTGGACGTGGACTTCGGGTAACCATCAGCACAAAGGTAAGTATCTGCAGTGTGTGGGTATGGGAAGTGCCTGCCCAGATCTGCCTCTGCTGCTTCAGTGTTGACTAGGTACACTAAAAGCTTCATTGTGATAAGGAATATCCTCTCTTCTCACCGTTTTGGTACATTTGTGCTGCCTCCCTGGGTTTGTATGATGCATGCCTGAAAAGGAAACAGGAAGGAGCTCCAAATGGAAATTTCAAGCTGTTAGCAACAAAGCAAACACCAACCAAATTCCCACAGCACGGGCGTAAAACCCAGGCTGTTCACTTCAGCTTCAAGTGACAGAAGACACTGAATTTTACACAGAGTCTTCTGAAATCAGCAGGTGCTGGAGATAGAGTGGAAGAAATGACTTTGTCTTGGCTGTATCCGCCCAGGAGGGGGTCCAGGTTCCAGCACCTCTTGGCACACCTCAGCCCTCTCTGAGATGCTGTTCCTTAGGCTGGCCACCCTTTTTTGTTTGGAGGTGGCTGTGAGAGTGGAGCTTGCCACATATAAAAGCTATGCTGTGCCACTTGCTGATGGGGGAGAGAACATGCCCTGGTCTGTTTTGCTCACAGCATAAATCACAGTGTCACATTTGTCTTTGACCTCACTAGAAATGTACCAGAGAAAGTTTTAGCCCATAGCTGTATAATGCGTGTCCAGCCACCATGAAAGTGCGTGTGAATAGTGCAGGGGAAAAGATCTATGATATGAGAGCCTAATACCTGTATTGTCAAATATTTCTGTGTGTACACCGTCACCCCAATCCAGAACAGGTCACCATGAACAGTGCATGGATGCTGATCTCCAGTTAATTAGTTTCTCACCCAAGGACCGATGAGTGTGCGACCTTGTCCTAGGAAAGAGCCACTCCCACCAGCTATATAATTTCACAAATCCACAAAACAAACAAGTTGCCATTCTGCAAAACCCTCATATCTATGGAATCTCATTTCCTGCAAGGTGAGGTTTTCAGGTGGGCAGTGCTGTATTCTTGGATTACTTTGCTAGGCTGAAGGAGCACAGACAATACATGTGTATCTGCAAATTGATATAAATACATCTGAGAATAAAAAAATTAGCGGTGAAAATGTGCAAGTTTTGCAGACTTACAGTGTCCCACACAGGTGGTTGCTGTGCTGATCTGCACTCATATGGGTAAAGGCTTCCTTCTGGGGATGTGTGAGGATGAGTGAAAATGTGATTGTCCCATAGTACTGACAGTTTGAAAATATAATTTTCTAGAGCCGTGAACTCTAGACTTAGTAGAATGGGCAGAGAGAGGATAATTTTCCCTGAAAAGACTGCATAGCTGAATAGGGGTTCTTTTAAATAGGATGAAAGTAAGAGAGCAAGGGGTGCTGATCATCAGAGTGCTTTGCAGTTGGAAAAAAGAGTGAGCATTTTCAGTCCATGGGGAGATGAATGGAGACAGAGACCAAGTCCAGAATATGTGAACTTTTAATCTTCATATGGCCTTGCTGCAGGGCTTGTTTTCTATGCTAGTGGTTCAGGGAACTGGTAAAACTGGACTGGGACAGTAAAGGCTGTAATCCCAATTCATCATTTATAGCCTGCTCATGTCCAGGCAGACATGTCCATCCCAGCCTTCTCAGATACAGCGAACTGCTGCATTTCACAGTCATGGGAAGGGCTTCCCAGCTGCATGATCCGAACGTTTTGAAGTGACACATGGTGCATTATATTAACTTGGTTCAGACAATCAGCTTTAAACATCTGAATTTGATTTCTTGGTGCTAATTCCTCTTGCTCAATCTTTATTTCAGCTGTGTGGAATTCTCAGACCTTTCCGACCCTGACTTATCGTTTCCTGATGTTTTATTGCTAAGTCATTGAGGTTTCAGGGAGGCTGATGTTTCTAAAATGTGCACACCTTTGATTGTCCGCATAGCTGGCGTGTCAGACCGAACTTTTCATACGCTCTGTATATATCACTGTCTGCAGTGCTGTGTGCTCTGCAGTTGCACCATTTGGCGCGCTTATCTGCATGCCCCATTAGTGCAGTCCTCCTTAAAATGTGGTTGTTATTTAAGGCTTTTCAAAAGCTCAGCCTCTGCACAGTACAAAACTTGATCTGAGCCTACGTCCGCTCTTGTCACTCATATACAGGTTCCATCTGTTCCCCTTTTCCTCTCCCGTTGCTGCTTGCCACATCCAGACCACATGCTGCTTATACATTGTACAATAGACATTTCTGCACACACACTTTTGAAAATGTGGCTCTTAGCGCTTTATTGTTGACATGTGTCTTGTTGCTTAAGGCAAGTTTTATCAGCAACAATTTTGTTGTTTACTGACACGTAGAATAAAATGGGTACTGCTAAAATGTGACTGGAGGAGAGTAAAAAGACTTTTGATACGCCAATTACACAGTTTCTGCCAGCTTTCTGATCATTCTCCCCTGCCACCACTTCCCCAAATTCTGTAGTTACCCAAGAATAAAGCAAGATCCTAACATCATCACTCATGGCAATGTAAGGGCCGGTCCGCTCTGCATGAGGCTGCTCCATGTTGGTAAATATTCACCAGCAGCTCCCATGCTCCTGTGTCTGGTGAGGAGAGAGGATGGGACCTTCTAACACACCCTTCCAGCAAGGCAGCCCTAGCTTCTGCTTTAGATCTCCTTTACAGGTTCCCCGTGGCACCTTGCAAAATGGTGACATTGTTCCATTTGGAGAGAGAAAATTCCCTACAGAAACTTGTTCCACAATTGGAATCAGTGCTAGGAAAGTCTATGAAGACGCTTCTCTTGCAGGAGCTGAGCTGAGCTCTAGCAGCTCCCCCAGTGTGCAGACTGGAGCAGACCCAGAGGTATGCAATGACAAGGGAATTAACGCAGGCAGATTCCCTGGGAGCCATCTCAGGCCTTTCCCATTACACCTCACTCCATACCTGTGGTGAGAGTGGAGTATCTGCAAACAGATCACACTGGGTGCAACTCTCAGTAATGTTCCTGGGTGTCTGCAGCAGGGATGGCACACAGCCCAGTACACTAGATTATTGCCACCCAGGGATGTCTCACACCAGGAAAATCCCCAAATGCCCAAAACCTCTGTTTTCCCACCTGGAGAAACCCAAGACCTGATGATGATTTCTCTTACTGAGGAAACCCACAAATGCTAGGAATAGACCCGGTTTCTATCAGGTGAAAACTCCCCCACCAAAGAGAGTGTGTGCTTCTGACACAGACACAGTCTGCTACTCTCTTTCCAAGAAGAGAGGAGAGAAGCCACACAGCTCCGCTTGCATCCTGCATGTGCGATCAGACACTGAAAAGAACACCTCCGAACACGAACATAAAGACCCTTCCATTTCCGTCCGTGGACTACAGCCGTGGATCATAGGGTATCCCATGTCTACTGTTCCACTCTGTGGCTCCCATCCCACCCAGTCCCTTCTGCAGATCAGCAAAAGAGGTGAGGAGACCCAAGGTCTCTTTTCCCTGAGAAGGGGTGGGCAGGATGAGCCAGCCTTGGTTTGCACCAAAATACTCATCATTTTCAGATAAAAGTCACTGAATATTTTGTGTCCTGCCCTGTACCAGGTTTGAGGCCATTCATTGGTCAGAAGGGAGGCATGAAGGATATGAAAGCTGCTGTGGATTAGAAAGGAGGCAGGTAGGAACAGAGATGAAACAAGTGCTTAAAAGAGTTATTCAGGAGAAACAAGGGCTTTAAGTGACATTTGAGTACGGGAAAGAAATCAGTATCCGTGGTTTCCACTGGTGTTTGGAGTGCTAAAAGCAGAAGTGGTTGCTGAAGTCTAAAGAGGAATGTGAGGCTGAGCTCTCAGCTTCCTCCCAAACTGTATGATTTACAGGCTCACTTGATTTACAGGCTTACGTGCAGAAGAGGTCAGAATTTCAGTCCTTTTTGAAACAAATTGCTTTGTGAGCAGTGGAACTAATGGCTCTTGGTTTCCTGTGGGTCTCCGACCACTGCTTCATAGTCACCTCCCTTCTCTCCCTTCCTCCTAAAATAAAATGGCTGCAACGAGCCCCACTCTTCCCTCACTATATGCTCTAAGACCCTTTCCTGGGCTGCAGTTGGGTCCATATACGCTGGCTGACCAACTAATGCATACATGGCCAGCCAGCATGCACACCACTAATGCATACATGCCACTAGCCAGGTGACTGCTGGCTGCATTTCTTCAGTTGAGGTCCCTACCCCTCACATAGCAATCAGTTTGCACAAAATTTAGAGGGGAAATCAGTAGCTTTTGAAATTTCTACCTTTCAGTCCTATGTGAAATCAGGTACAAATTATTGATGGAGCTGGACAGATAGATGGAATCTGAGCTGAAAAGGTTCTGTTGTATCGGCTTTGGATGTACGTATAGGATACTAGTCCAGGTTCTGGAATTCATTTCTCTCTCTCTCTCTCTTTTCCAGCTATTTTTAACCTGGATGTGTTCTGTGATTTGTTTCCCACACAGAACAGAAACTGGCACAGCTGAGGGGTGAGTGAGTAGTGGGAGAGGGGAAGGGGAAATCAGGGGATGCTTATGTTGGTGCTGCTGCTGCAAGAAATGCCCATCAAACAGTAGCCTCTCAGATTTGTATAATATGGAGTCCCACACCACTCCATGGGAGAATTATGACTATAAATATATTCACAGTCTTAAAGTGCTCAGATACAGGGCAAAAAGAGCTAGAGAAATTAAGGGAAACTGTAAAAATAACCAGCAGAAACAGCAGCCAGTTTTGAAATGTAATGTTTTCTGTCATGGTTCAGCATCTTGGTACTGCCTACATTCTTGTGTGTTCATCTCAAGACATCCCTCTGCACAGGATCTCATAAGGAAAATCCTGTTTGTGGCAGCTCAGTCTCTGCACAGAGTGCACATCAACTCAGAAACCCTTTTTCTGATTTACTAAACATACAAACCTCAAGCTTGAAAGAACAGAGGTTTTATCTGGAAAAACATAGGGAAAAGCTTCTTGAGCATTAATTTACAAAATGAGACCTCTAATTGTGAAGCACTTCTTCAGTTAACTATAGACAATTATAATGTGTGAGATCTGCTTTTTCCCCCGTGTTCTGTTTAACACTGCTTGTTAGACATGAAAGGAAAAGAGGATTAAAAGGGAGAGATAGTATTGTAAACAACCCTTTAGGGGAGATGGGAACAGTAACTCTCTCAAACAGAACACAGAGATGCCCTTAGGAAAAGGTTTTCAGTGTCCTGCATTTGAAAGTTAATGAGTAAATTGATGTCAAATATTGCTTTAAGGACTGACAGTGCCATCTTTAAGATCTCAAGCATGCACCGCAACCGAGAAGCGACAAAGGGAATTTTTAATGGGCAATAAATGGACTAATATTTTTGGATGCAAAGCTACAAGCAGGTTAGTTCTCGTGGGATGTGGGTTTGGTCTGTACTTCCTGGCACTGTGACTTTATTTTGTTCACTTGCTTTACACTGTCTTTTGATGAAGCACTGATTTTTCTTTTAAAAAGGAAAAAAATGGTGATCTTAGTAAATAATTCTCCTTTGACTTACAGTAAGTCCCTTGAGGAGTATGGAGTTGGCTGGTTTGGGGGTTGTGTAGACATGTGCCAGACCATCTCCCCACTGTCCTGTTATGCCTTGCTTCACACGAAGCTCAGGTTGCTGGGTCATCTCTGCCCCTGCAGTATTGCAAGACCACCTTGTACAGGTGCCTCCTTCACCCAGAGATACCTGCCAAGAATCTTTCAAGACCCCACTGATGTCCTCCCAACCTTTTACCCACCCAGGGATCCCAAAACCATAACACCTGTTCCCAGCTGCTTCTTACTTATCCTCATACTTCAGAAATGCATGGGCCACTTCACAAACCTTTCCTACTCCCCATTTCTCAAAGAACTCCTTTGCCATCACCACAACATTGAGACAGATGCTTACACCAGCATAAGTTGCCAGCCTTAAAAAAAAGAAGAGAGAATCAACTCCCTCAGTTTAGACACACAGACACAAGGAAGCACATGCCCAGTCTTGAGAGAGTGCATCAATAGCACCTCCACCACCTTATCACTGCTGCCCTCTGGCTCACTTACCCTATTCCCAAGGGTCAGCCACCACCTTCCAGTACTTTCTCAGTGGATAAAACACACTTAGTTTAACTTTCGTGCTCAGCTATTATGTTCTAGCTCCTCCAGAGCAACTAAAACCCCAGTCTGCTCATACTTTCATGTGAGGGCAGACCCTGCTTCTCAGAGCTATGGGTTTTACTATTCCTTGAAAACCTTCCATCCTTCTCCCAGTACTCAGCCTCTCTCCATGAGATATCCTGACCTAGTGCAGCATCTGCCCTCTCTGCAGGAGAGGTGCCTGTGCTCCAGCACAGATCACATGACTCCCTGTCCTTGCAAGCTTGAGTACTTTGGTACTTGGACAGAGAGACAGGCTTGGCTCCTCTGTGTCATCTGCCTCTCTTCTCAGGGCATTTTTCAATACATTCCCAGTCTCCTCCCTCCTATTAGCTTCTGGGTTAGTCTTGAGCTTACTCCTGTCTAAATGACAGGCTGCCAAACAGACACATAACCTTTCACTTGGCTTCCACCAGGTAATGGAGCTTTGATCTGCTAAGAGTATAACCGAGGCCAGTTCTCCTGCCCCATCAATGATGACACCATGTGGGATCAGCTCTGCTGTGCCTTCTCTTTACCCTTCAGAAGTTACCACCAGCAAGAATGCTAGCTTTACACTATCCAAAAGCAGGAACTGTGCTTATCCCACCTTTCATATACGCAGGTGCATACTCAGACATATATACACTAGCTCTGCTGCATCCTGTCCCGTTTCTGGCGTCATTCTGAGCAACTGGAGCATGAAAGAAGAGAAACAAGAGGATACTGAGGTGCTCTGTGTGTTTCTGAGAGAGAGACTGATTGAACCAGTGGCTGTGTTCTGTGCAGTCCCAGCTAACTGGCGCAAGGCTCTAGCCAAGCTTGTTGTGACCCTCTTTGGAAAAACTGGAGTTCAGCTTTCATCTGGCTGATAAAGTTGGTATTGTGAAGAAACCAGAAATACAAGTCCTGCTCAAGAGCTATGCTGCGCCCCAGGCGAGAATACAAACACGGACTTCTCCCTCCAAATTACAGTGAAACAATCAGGTATTCTCAGAGCAGCCCTGGGTGGCAAAGCCCTGCTTGCTGAGGTACATGAAGTGTGTACCTCCAAGGGCGACAATGCAAGACTGGGGACAGCTGGAGCAGGGGAACACAAACCTATCTGGATAAAGGGTTTCCCTGTGGTGTAGAACCAAAGAAGAGTTTCAGCACCATGCTTTCCCTAGGTGCAAGTCAGATCATCTCGATGCCTCATCCAATTTGACTCACCAAGAACAGCATCACATTTTGCACAAGGTGAAGCACAGAGGAATTGCAGTGGACAGGTGTTAGCAGAGAAGAAGATGGAAGAGGTGGGTGCTCCAATACTATCACAGCAAGCATTGAAGAAAGAGGAAGAGTTTGAAGAGGGCTAGGAAAAAACCTCAGTGTTCTCCTTACCATGCGTGAGATCAATCGTACACCAAGGTTAAATCTGGGTCTTTTGCATGGGAGGAGGAAACCTCCCAAGCTAAAAACTATGCTCCCATTCCCTGTCCTCATCCAATGCCCAAAGACTCATGGCAAGCATCAATATTGTGTGAAACACCAACCCTAGTAGATATCAATGTAACAATCCTTAAATTCTAGCAAATTACAAAGTCCATCACATTCCAAGGGATGTCCAGTTTCCTAGCTTGTTTCCTGCTCCTTCTGTGCCTTGATTCATGTTAGATATGGATTTATTCTTCAAAAAAAGATACTTGGACTGAACAAAACAGTCCTGTTACCATTCCTGAAAAACCACACTCCGACATCCCTTCCCCTCCACTTGCTTGGTGCAAGTGCAGTGCTGGGCATAAGTCATCTCTCCAAATGCAGGTCTCAAACTCAGAATTAAAAAAACAAACTCCTGGGATTCCAGTTAGTGCACTGACTGAATCTGCACTGACTGTAAAGGGCAAGCTACACTCCAGAACTCACTGACACCTCCCAGAAGCCCTGAGGATGCATAGTTGGAGACCCAAAGCCAGACCTATAACGTGCTGTAGAAAAATAACAGCCGCTGTGAGGTCCCACATCTTGCCATAGCAGGGACTCTTGGGCAGGTATTTCAGAGTGAATACATCTAGACCTCTAACACTATTCCCATCCAGTACTGATGTGTATTTTAACTTGGACAGTGCCCAATCTGCACGGTTAGTGTTTTCCACACAAAAATGCCTGGTTGGTAAACTTCCAAGAAGTTCTATTTTAGATTCAATGAAGAATGGCAGCTTTCCATGGAACTTACTTTTCTTGTTTCCTTCTCTCTTTCTCCTCACCCCAAAATAAGATTCCTAAAAAACCCATAAATTTTCATTTGGAAACGCTATGTGGGGTGCCTCATGGATGTCAGAGTTCATTTGTTCTGCCCTTCAGGCAGTGGGATAGTTCCTTTAGAAGTCCTTTTGTACCTTGAAAAAATACTTGGGGTACAAGGTGGGTTATGGAATGTCCCATCTTTACCTTTTCATTGAACTGCTTTTCCCTCCTCTTGAAGAGAGTGCAGTAGAGGCTCTGCTGTAGACTTCTGAAAAGTCGCAATTTTTAACACTGTGCTGCTGTTCCTGAGGCTGTATGGTCACTCATCACCACGAAGGATGAAGAGCAGAATCACAGCTGTGGAGAAGCCACCCCTCCATGATCAGAATACAAATCTTCTGATGTGTGATTTCCTCAGAGTGGGAGATACACACAGATCTTACTGGAAACCTCTTATTCTCCTGCATCCAGGTTCCCCTACTTCTGCTTGAGAGTTGTCCCACAGCCCGCAACCATGTCCTAAATAGCTGAAATTTTCAGGAACATGCCACCTCCTTATCAGCTCCCACATTGTGATACATTTCTATACTTGTTTTGTCCCATTCTATGTTTCCAGAATTCTCATCGAGCAAGAACTGAGCTCCTTCCAAGTTGTAATGATCCTTACTTGCTCACTCCCTCACAAACAGAAATCACTTTGGCCAAAAGCCAGGCCTGCAATAAGGGCCAGGCACATACACGGGTAGCTTAAAAGCACCTCAGCTTTGGGAAATCCTGCTGGGCTGTAAAAGCTGCCACAAACCCAAATCACATCAAGCAAGGCCTGTCTGATAATTCTTTGGCACAATCCCCAAACTGGCTGAACTGCTTTTCCATACAAAGTATTTCCAGGTGGGTTATTAGGTCCTGTATCCCTTCCATGTTGTATTCTCTCACGGTTGAAAAAGACATTCTTTAGAACAAGCTATTTTTAAAAGAAAAGCAAATATTCTTCTTTATATTTCTGGCTCCTCTAACCAGAAGGATACTTTGCAAGACACAAACTGTTCCCACTGAGTAGCACATGGGTCTTTTCTGCCCACAGTGTCTGTGCCTGTGCAGGACTTTCAGCTGGGGATATAATTTACATTTTCACGAGGAGATTGATGCTGGTACAAGTACCAGTGTGAACAGTTATGCAAGTATGAAGGGTCATGCTCTGTTAAATCTAGTTTCCCTTTCTGTATTTTTATAGCAGCATCACTCCAGCCACATTTGAGTCTATGCTGCTTTAATTGTACCAGAGGAGTTAAAAGGAAAGAACTGAGCCAAGCGTGCCCCACAGCTGGTTGCTGGCTGAGCTGTGTGAGTTGCGGTGTGAGAAGGCAGAAGCCTGGCTCCATGCAGCTCTCTCAGCTTCAGGTATGCACACTTGGGCTGTTTTACATGTGTGCACACGAGATTCATCAGTCGAGCTTCGCCAGCATAGCTGCACCTGCATAAAGCCCTCATGGTGTAAGACAGCAAAGCTTTGGGAGGGCTGGTTTGCTGCAGTCACTGTGATGGATGGGGCAGGCAGACCGCTGGCCAACCTGCTGTTACTTTGGCCTTGCAAAAATCTATGCCTAATGTGAACAGGATTGTTGGAAATGGACCACAAGTGTGAGACCTGCAGATCTGTAACTAGATATCGCATGACAGAAGTAGGTAAAGAAAAGACAGGGTTTTCATTTGAAAACTGTGTGAAAAAAAAAAAAGTGGTTTTTTGGTTGATTTGAGTCTCTGGGGTCTCTGAAGAGAGGTGGAGACAGAACAGTATGAAACCCAGAGGTTTCTGTGAGTTAAAACAAACTGTTTCACTTTGAGACGCTTTCAGACAAGATGATTTTGATGTGTGTCTTTGGAAAAAAGTAACCCCCAGTGACCAGTAAAATCTGACCAGGCGGCGAGCGGCTGAGTCTGACGCAGAGCTGCGGGTGAGAGGCCTGTCTCCAGGGAGGCCTGCCTGCGGCACACGCGTGCCAGCCAGGATTTCTTTCACAGCACTGCTGGGAAGAGGCAGGTGGTGATGGGAGCCCTGTCAGCTGCATGCCGCCTCAACAGGCCTGTGCTCCCGGCTGCAGCCAGCTCCGGGGGGCTGCACCATTGCACAGGCGCGCTGCATCCCCATGACTCAGGTTCCCCGGAGCGCAGCTGCCCTGCACAGCCGTCCTCCCCCGTCCCTCCCCAGGCCGTGATCCTGACATCGCCCACTCTGGATACCGTCATCTTTTTCCAAAGACAGCGCTGCCAAGCACTACTGCCAGCCGCTCACGGCTGTGCCAGGCACTCAGCCAAAGCTCCTGCCCTTAGCCCACGCCAGCTCGGCTCAGTCGATGAGTCCTAGTGAGACAGTATGAGGGCTCCTCTGGGCTGCAGAACAACCTGGGGCCTGTGAGTCCTGGAAAAACTGCGGTATTACCAGCCTGGCAGAGCCTGGAGAGCCCCGTGCTCTTGAGGGAGAGCAAAACAAGGCAGGAGCTGTTGCAAACATGTTCTATTTCCTCCCAGTGAATAGTAGAAAGCCCCACCCAAATTTCACTCCTTACTCCCACTTAATGTTAAAAAACAAACACACTCAAAAAAAAAGAAAAAAAGTCAACATTTGCTACTGCGTGTTGTCCTTGCTTCCTTGTGACCCAGACACGTGATTAAGTTGTTGATACTTGTTTTTTTATAGGATCAAATTCATAGCTGCTGTAGAAGCCTGTGTAACTTGTCAGAGCAATTCTCTACCCTGGCAAGTTACACAAGCCGAGGAGCTTTTCTCTGCCACAGGGTATCCTGCCTATCTCAGCCTTCTCCCTGCACATGTGACTCCTTCTCTCCGTCCTTTTGCAAAGCTACCAGTTGTACACATTTTTAGGAAAACAGGCAAAATCCCTTTTAGCTGCACTGCAGGTCGTGGTGAGAGGCCCCCATGGTAAGGCAGTAGTTTCTTCCAGCCTTTCTTTCTCTTGGAAGTGTTGCTTAAATACAAGACAAGGATAAGACTTCACCACCAAAAAAAAAAAAAAA
>VZTF01002030.1:253106-301028 GCA_013397755.1 Cnemophilus loriae
AAAAAAAAGGCCCAGCTTGCCAGCCCGCTGCACGCTTTGTGTTTGGTTTCCGCTCACAGCCTGCACAGCCCCGCCTGTGCAGATCTGTTGAGTCATGTTGCGTGGCTGGATGGGATGGGGCTGTTTGCTTCAAGCCTGGTTTTTTGTTCCCAGCTCTCCTGAACCATCAAATGTTACCCATGCTAGGGAGCCACGGTGCTGTCATCAGGCCCCTTTCCCTCCTTGGCAGGCAGGAACTCTGGGGGATCAAGGGGGCCATGCAGAGCCTATGAAAGGAAAGCATGGGGACACCCTGTTCCTGAGGGGGTAGAAATAACCGTGGCCTTGCTCATGGTGTCTCCCTGTGACTAGTGTACAATGCAATGTGCCACGTCCCAGCTGCTTCTCAGGTCTTGGTAGTTCCTGTGAATAATAGGGGGAGCCTCTGCGTCAGTGACTGCCTTTGAGCAAGCCTTGGAGATACCTATGCAGTGCTCTGCTGCTGGAGTCGGCCGGAGACCAGGCCAGCACCTGATCTCAGGTGTCGTATTTACGAACCTGGAGTCCAGCCATATGTCCGTGGTTACGCAGAGGCACAAGTGAGAACCAGTGCTGCACTGTTGGTCCTCAGCACCCCGTCAAGGAAGCGCAGCAGGTGTGAAATGCCTGTGTCTTACTTCAGTGGTAATTCCTGAGTTCCACAGGATCACAGAATCACAGGATGGGTCCAGTTGGAAGGGACCACAGTGGGGCATCTGGTCCAACCTCCCTGCTCAAGCAGGGCCATCCTAGAGTACATGGCACAGGATTGTGTTTAGAAGTCTCCATGGCGCACTAAGGCACAAGACACAAGTGTCAACATTAGAGATCTCCCCAGTTTGTCCCAAATTCCTGCGTGCTTACAACTGGTGCAACACAGTCTTTTTGGGATTTGCTTTTAATTACAAATGAGCTTTCTGTTCACAGTAGTAGGTATTAACCTTCCTTATGGGTTTTAACTGCTCACAAAGTTGTTCCTGCAGCCTGGGGTGTCCCCTCCACTTTCTCCAGAGCTCACTGGTGTTAAATTGCTGTAGATGCTTCTACCTGCAGTCATCATGAAGCAGTGGAGACACTGCATGGTTTTTGAAGTAGGAATCTGGTGTAACTGTCATATAATCTCCCCCATACAGAAAAACATTCTATTTTTCTATAGGTGTCTTGTTTTGTTTCTGTCAAACATAAAGCCTGAAGGCAGCACTGGACACATGCTTGCTTTTCCCCTTTTCAAGTGTTTCCCCTCTTCTGTACTTTGCCACTCTATCTTCCCTCTTGTTGGAAAGGTAAATCTTTGAACATGACATTTATCATCCCCTCTTTTCATATTGCCTGGATTTGAATAAGAAAGTCACAATCTCTAAAACTCATTGCAAACTCCTTTAGTTGCCCCATTCTTTGGGGAAAAAATAGTGATATTAGTGCTCTTCTGTTTGAAAAAAATGATATTTGGAAAAGGCACATCGCTTTTAATGGCAGTTCAGACTGTCAGAATCAGAAAATTTTAGGCTTTCTGTGCTGAAGTAAGAAATCATAAAAATGATAATTTTGTTTGTGTTGGAAGAGACCTTCAAAGATCATCTGGTCCACCCCCACTGCTATGGGCAGGGACATCTTTCACTGGATCATCCAACCTGACTTTTAACATTTCCAGTGATGGACATCCACTTCTCTGGGCAAGCTGTTGCAGTGTTTGGGTATCAGTCAGCACACGTCATATCCCCAAATACATTTATTTCTAGCTTGTTTAGTTTTTCTGTATTCTGGTCCTTTTGGTCATGGCTTGTGTGAGCATCTACTTGCTTCTTTGGGCTCTAGGACTCTCACCTGTGGCACACTAGTCTGAAATTCCTTCTTCTCTCCCGAGGATCTCAGGCAGCTCATGTCTGGTTTGCATCAGACCTCTTGTGTCTCTGACAGAGGCTGAGGTCTCTGTGCGCTACTGGTTTATTTTCGCTGAACAGGAGCCTCTAAATGTATTTAAAATTTTATTCTCGTGGTTGGAGAAGGTTCTCTTTTGCCAGATCACCAAACTGTCAGCATGGAGATACCATCCATAGGTCTCTGAGCAATTAGTTGGATAGGGTTCAGTGTGTGGTATTCAGGAGCAGTCAGTATCAGGTTTTTTGGTTTTTTTTTCAGATCAGTATAGCTTGTTGTTTCTTGTTGAAAATTACTTTCTGCTATTATCAAACACCTCTCTTCTCAAAACTCTTTTTTTTTTCCTTAGTGATGCCAGCAGGAAACACATTTCTGATGGCAGATATTTATAGGAATAATAGACCTTCAGTTTTCCCAATTTCAACTAAAATTTCTACTTTTTGCATTTAAAAAAAAAAGTCTTAAATACTTTGAGAAGGTCTGTCACTTTCTGAGAAACTCTGTTAAAAAATAATTTTCACTTCCTTCCTTTTCTCTCTGCCAGTATTCTCTGGCAGGTGGGTGTTTTTTCTGGCCAGGAGAGGGGCTCATACACATCTGTTTTCTTCTTAGCCTGGTAAAGCCTATAGGTCAGGGGTTGCCCCTGTACTTGTACAGCTGCTGAGGGCAACAGGCTGAAGCTCTTCACGAAAACCAGTTCAGCTGATTTCATTTTCCCAAATCAACAACTAATTGCAAAAACAGAGAGGAGTATTTTTGCCAGTCTCAGATCTCTCTTATTTCCCCATGAAAAGTTACACAGACTTCTAGGCCAGCCAAGGGAGAAGCATCAAAATACTCCTCAGTGGTCATCAAAATTAACCTGAAACTGTGAGCAAGAGCTGCATTTCATGAGCCCAGAGCTTTGCTATGCAGGAGCTTTAGCTGCAGTCAGGGGTGCCATATTCAAGATGAGCTTCCAGATTCTCAACAGCAAGTCTGTTGCAATAACTCTGTTGATCAAATAAAGTTTCTGTTCACAGCACAGAGCCAAAAACTGTTTTTGATTGCAGCCTTGAGGGGTATTTCTTGGCTTATAGTCAGTGTTTTAAGCAATGTGCTGCTCTACAAGTCATTACCAATGTTTGAAATCTCTTCCTTCTTACTATTATCCTCAGAGATGTGGAATGAAGACTATTTACCTTTCCCTCATAGTTCATTAAGATTATTAAGCCAGGTATGAGGACATGTGCATGAGAGTTGAATATAGCAGGTCTGTTCTGGCTGTGACATTCTTTTCAGAAGAAGAGAGTATATTCAGAAATATGGCCAAGTTTTCCTTTTTTTCTTCTACTAACTGTATTTGTGTACAAAGATTTCAAGATTTCACAATACCATGTTGTACATGCACTCTGTGCTGAAAGCAGTAATAACAAGGTTTCTCACTGCCACACTACCAAGACACTTTAACAAGCTTCTTCATTAATAATCTGCTGCCTATACCTTCAGATTCCAGTGTCTGGTCTCACCCCTGCTCATTCTCTCAGCTGCCTTTCCACCCCCCACTGAATTTAAAGCTATTTTGGGTGTCCCACCTGCCCCCTTGGGTCCTACCACGTCTTGTGAAAGAGATCCTGAGGCCCTCTCTGAGAAGTGAGGAGTGACCGAGGTCCCAGCATAGATGAGGGGATGTAAGAACTTGCAGATGTGTCCACACCACACCCACAGCAGCTGTTTCCAGCTGGTACCACCATGTGCTGCTGTGCAGTCCTGTGCAGGGGTGCTGTGAAGGTAGGAAGCAGGGTATATCTGCATTGGCACTGGGTTACATGGCAGCAAAAGAGCAAGGCTTGTTCAGCCAGGCTTTGACCAATGTGGCTACACTGATTCTAGCCCTGGGGGCACCTTGGGCTCTGCAGACCACCTTCACTTGGTGCAGTAGAGGTATATCCTGAAGTCCTTCATGGCTTTCTAGCTACATAGTTGAGCCCTGTTTTCAAAACAGACTCATTTACATGAGACTTCCACACATTAACAATTACATTCAGGCTCCTCCATGCCAAAATCTCTTTGGAAAATGCAAGTTGCTGTTATAAATCACTGCAGACGGTGGGTGGATTTATTGTCATGTCTGAAGTCTGCAAGTAGTAATTCTCTTAGCCCCTTTTTCTGAGGATGAGGAGATGGCAGTGGTGAAGATCCTGCTGTTGATGAAAGTGGGAACACAGAGAGCAAGCCACAATGGGTATAGAGCCTGAACTGTCCTCTTCTTCCCAGATCCTTTTAAATTTAGGCTTGGCAGGTCACTGTGGAACAACCTGATACATTTGTTCTCTAGATGGAGAGAACTGAAATTTCTCAGGCTTTTTATTTGTCTCATTTCATAAGCATTACACCCACCCTTAAATAAAAATGAGATGTCTGCATAGCCCATGTAAACTTTCACACTGTACAATTTTCTCCTGAAAAGCAAATTTTTTCCTGCACCGAATAATGTGGTTTTTTGCTGGGCACATCAATTTGCACATTCTCCCCACTGGCAATGTCCTTTATCCTCTGCTTCCAGGTCACTGTGGCACTAGATTGGAGTCTGCAGGAACAGGGACTATTTCATGACTTGTTCATGTAGCACCTACAAAAATGAGGTTGTAATCTAAACACGCATCCCTAGTACATGAATACAATAAATTGGTATAATGAAAATGGGTAAACTGGGAGTGCATTTCGTTGTGGAAGTAGTACCTAATATGGGAATAATTCCTAACTCCTCAGGGGTCCAGTGCTCCTTTCTGCTTTGCTTTGAGCACTGAAAAGCGTGCTCGCTGCAAGATGGTTTGTGTTAGGAATGATGACATTTGCTTAATTAAATTTCAGAAATATCTAAGTGGCAGCCCTACTGGGCCAGAGTCAAGAACTTTTCCTTGTTTTCTGGTGCTCAGGCAATGTTGTTAGTTAGTGACTGCTGAGTTTTCAGTTTATACTTGCTTCAACACATTGCTGATGGCAAATATGACCTAACGCTTTGGTCTGGAAGCCTTATCAATACAAATCTGTCTTTATAACTTAGCTATGCTACACTAGCCAAAGAGAGAGCAGCATTAACTAATAATTCTATAGATATGTGGATGGCCTTTATTAATAATATAACCAGGTATTTTGTTAATGTTGCAGTCTCTGAGGGCAAATACTTAGTAACCAGGATCATGCTGCTTTGGGCTCTCAGCAAGGAACAAGACATACATGCTCCAAAGCAGCTGACTGCAAGAAAAAGTGGATGGATATAGGCAGGATCATGTAGGGCCAGGAGCAGGTATGAGTATAAGGCTTTGCTAGCAGAATTGAGCAGTGAGGACAGTGACTCTTGCATGGGGCTGTCACCAAGGTTAAGTCGACCTGTGTTAGAACAGCACCCGTGAAGAAAAAGAGACAGGTCATTGCCATAGGAGACTCCGTTCTGAAGGGAGCAGAAGGCCCGATATGTGGCCTGGAACCACTTCTGAGAGAAGTCTGCTACCTCTCTGGGACATAGGTTAAAGAGAAAGCTTCTTACCCTCACACAGTCCTCAGATTATTCTCCACTCTTGATTTTCAGGTAGGCAGCAATGAAGTTGCACCAGAAAGTCCAAGAGCAATCAGGAGACACTTAAGGGCTTTGGGACAATTGATTAAGGGATCAGGACCACAGGTAGTGTTCTCTCTTATCCTACCAATCACAGGGAATGATAAGGAAGGAAACAGGAAGAGACAACAGATCAATACCTGGCTCTGTGCCTGGTGTCACCCACAAAATTTGAGGGATTTTGATCGTGGGTCAGTTTACATGACAGCAGGACTGCTGGTGACAGATGGGGCACACCTGTCTTAGAGGGAGGAAAGGGTTTTGCACTGAGTACTTGAAAAAATCTGTTCACCAAAGGGATTGTCAAGCACTGAAACGGGCTGCCTAGGGAAGTGGTGGAGTCACCATCCCAGGATGGTGGAGGTATTTAGAAGACATGTAGCTGTGGTGGTGAGGGACATAGTTTAGTGGTGCACTTGGAACTGCTGGGTTAATAGTTGGACTCAACGCTGTTATAACTCTTTTCCAACATAAATGATTCTGTGATTCTATGATTCTATGACTGCATTCTGGCCTATCTGCATGCCTTTAAAATCAAGAGCCAAGATCCTCGCTGTAGGTAGGTCAGAACTGGGGTGTCTTTTAAATAGTAGCAAATGTTCAGATACCAATAAGACCACGTAAAGCTGTGTATACGTATAAAATATTGTCAGTTCATAGCACTTACTGGGTACTCCTCCAGCTCCAGAGCATGCATACAGCCCCATACATGTAGCAGCTCCCCCGAGACCTTGTGCCAGTCTCCCTGAGACTTGAAAATGTGGTACATGCAGGTGGGATTTCTAATGGCAGCACGTTTCAGCAAGGTGCAGTGTTTGGTGCTAGGGCAGCTCTGAGGGAACTGTAGGTGCTCTGTGTCATCTTTCTGTGATGCCATCTTTGCCTTTGCTTCTGTCTCTGTTAAATCTGTTTTAATTAGGTTCATCATAGCCACCACAATACTGCTGCTGAGGAGCTCCCCAGAATGTCTGGCCCTGTCTGTACCTGGCACAGTGAGCAGAAGTTGTAGGGCTGCTGTCTGCCAGGTGAGGAGAACTAACAGACCTGCTGGGGGCAACTCATCGTGGGCTGAATACAGTTTGGGGTGAAAAGGCTAGCATAGGCATTCTGCTGCAGGAACACTCAGGGGTGGAGACAAGCCCTGAGGCAACACTTTTGTGCCATGTCTTCAATTTGAGGTTTGGATCTGGCCTTGAGGGCATCTCAGAGCCCTGGGAGACACTGAGGGTGATACTGGGGCTGTGTATGTGTGTGGTGTTGATTCGTTACGGAATTCAGAAGGCAAAAGTAAAGCTTGGTCAAAGAAACAGCCATTAGTGAGGAGGTGCTTAAAACTGAAGAGAACAGAGAGAACAAGTAACCCAGATGTATCCAACTGGACAAAACAAGTTGTATATAAAGTCTCTAAAACTGTTTACAAAGTCCAAAAGAAAGAGGAATACAAAAGTTTATTTTTCTGTCTGAGAGCAGAGGACACAGATGCTGGTTCTTTGTCCCCTCCACCAGTGTTGGACAACTTGTTGCTGGTGATGACACGGTCTGTGCCTGTGGTGTTTCAGGGCATGGGGCTCCCCATATTACACAAGTGGTTCCATTGGTCACCCAGCTGTTTCTGCCATCACTGCCAGATGCATCAGAAGAAGCATAAGAACTACAGGCACCCGCTCATTTGACTGCTTTCTCTTCTCCCTTCTCCCTGTATCAGAGCGCCAAATCATCCCCTGCCCTGCAGCAATCAGTCATCAACAAGAACCTTGCTACTGCCAGGGCACTTCTCAAGCCATTGCAGTCAAGATTACTTCTGGGAGAGAAGTTAGATTTTCATCTGCTGCAAAAAGGAAAAAATGACCATTTTAAAACCCTGTGTTTTTATTTTTACCCAATACCCATGCAGGACAGCACTGTAGGGCTGCAATACTGCAGAGAGGTGGCTTGTCAGAAGCTTGTCTGCTATGATGAGTAAATAAAAACTCAGCAAATAGGTCCCCTTTTCCCAAGAGAGGGGAACTTGGCAGAGGACATTCAGAGGATGCAAAAGGCTAGCAAACATTGCAGAGTTTGGGGCATGGAGTTGCAGATCTCTGGCTAGAGAGAGAAATTGCTTCAGGTGGCCAGAGGATGCTTCATGATCCCTCTGTTAGCAGAAAAGGAGCCTGCTGAAGTGTCTGTGGTGTGCATGGGTGGAAGCAGCAATAAAGTAACTACGCCAGGATCCTTAAGTGAACAGAACCTGCTGCGAGGAGATATGGTCTGGGTTAGTCGATGACAAGCAGAAATCCCAGCAGCATTTGCCTCCTGCACTGGGATATCTCTTCTTCTACCATTTAGTTTCAAGTGAAGCAACTGGACTGTCAACACTCATGGCTAGACCATGTTCACAGGACCACAAGCCATGTTTCTACAGCAAAGTGGACACTGGAGGTGAGCACAACACAGTGCTGCCTGTGGGAGAAGGAGGGATGGAGAGGGGCCAGGATTTCTTAACCTTTACTGCTAGCTTCTTGGAAGGAAGACTGCAGGACCAGCTCCTTAGTTAGCATAAAAAGACACATATCCATGGAGCTGAAGAGTGTTCATTTCCTTCACTAGGAAAAGAACAGAAACACAGAAATGTTGGTTGGAAGAGTCCTCTGAAGGCCCAAGGTCATCCAGGCTCCTGCTTAGCACAGGACTGTCACACTACATCAAGTCCGCTTTGGCATTGTCTAGCCAAGTCTTGAAAGCCTCCAAGGATGGAGAATGCAGAGTCTCTCTCTCTGGGATATGCTTTCCCTTAATGTCCATTCTCTTCTCCCAGGCTCCAGCCTGGGTTTATTGCCCTTCATTTGCCCATCTGTTGCTTGCAGGATGGATCAGGGTCTGTCAGTCTCCCCCTGAAGGAGGTGTGATTTGCAATAGAGTCCTCTTGGATCACCCCTGCATCTCTCTGTCTCCAGACTAAACCCACCCCGCTCCCTCAGCCTCTGCTCCTAGCTAGTACGCTCTGCCCCAGCTGGCTCAGTACCCCTCTAACTGGGTCTGCTCCCACAGAGGGGTCCAAAGCAACATAGTACAGCACCGATGGCCTCTGTGGAACAGAGGCTTCCCTCTCCCTGACAGCTACATGCCTCCTCCTGCAGCCTGCCAGGCACTTTGTACCGCTGGCGGTGCCAGCACACGCTGGGCTCAAACAAGGTGTGACCTGTAATTATAGCAATGTGAAAAGCAGCAGAGCTCTCATTTACTGCACTGGAAATAGTACAGTGCAAACAAGCAAACAGTTTTAAAATCCAATTTCATAGACAGAGATTACATTAATCTCTTTTAATAGCTAAACAATTCAGTTTTCAAGATAGGACAAAGCATGGAATATTCTTGACAAAACTGGTGCTTCAAAGGTGCCTACATCAGATTTAGAATCCTAACTCCTAAGCTCCTAATGATAGAACTGATTGTATCTTTTCATACAGTAGTGCTACAAAACTTGTGTTTAATCTCCTCTTTTTATAACACTCTGTAGCTGCCTGGGCTTGCCTGTGGGAATCTAATGTAGATTGTCTTTGCCTTCAAATACCATATGAGGAAGCTTACCCAGCCCTCACCAACTGATCTTGAGGGCCTGTGGAATGATAAAAGCTCAAGTTATCAAAGTATCTGGAAACTGTCTTCTGATTTCTAGCTGGAGCACCTCCCTGAATCTGGACCCTTTGATTTAAGGTAGCTGCTTTCTTTCACCATGTCTCAACAGGCAGGAAAGGGCATAGCATTAATTCCTGTTGGCTCAGTTGCATTAGCTCAACATGACTGAATACCCCTCTCCACCTCCAGAAACGCAAAAGTGAATGTGGATTGGAACACTGGAAGCTTCTGCCCTTGTAGTAAGTACCGTGTAATATACAGGGATGTTTCTATACTGCCAAAAATATTGGTGTAAAATGCTTTTCTTGTTGACACTGTTTTGTTTGGAGAACTTAAATTATCTATCCTGGGGAAGGCACTATTTATTGAAGTAGATTGCATGTTTTTAGAGAATTTTCAGGTCTTGCGGTCTAGCCATACCCATTTTGGGCTGATTTCTAGTGTTTGTGTTGTGATTTAGGGCTCTGACAAATGAGCTCTAACAAATGATGGTGAGGTGACTGAAGAGGTGACCCACCCAGCTGCTTTTACTGCTCTGCTGGCAGAGATTCCAGTCCCTACAGTGGAGCTGGCTGAAGACAACATATGTCCAGGGCAGAGCTGCTCCAAATGGCATTTGAGTTGAAATCTCCAAGGAGGTGGGATTAGACTGAACAGAAGACTGTGAACTAGAGGTACTGAGATGTTGTCCATAATGGTTTATGCCCACCTAGAACAGCTCTGCTTCTGTGCCTCAAGTACTAACAGATCCTGCCCCAAGTTTCTGGCCCTTCCTTTACACCAGAACTGGCAGTCAACTGATGCTAATACAAAATTATATAGGAACTTCAAGCCAGCTAAATTTTCTTCTCATTCACCCAGAAGGTGTGGAGGGGACTGAAATACCACCAACTTCTATCAGATTAATCATGATACCTATCTCTCAGGTAATAGTAAACGTGTTGTTGTGTCTCAGTGCCACTCTAACCTGTGATGGTAGAGTGGTGTCAAGCGACAGCAGGTGACAGTGTCTTCATCTGCTCATTTGTTTTCACAATAATCTGGGGAGAGAGCCTTCCTCTGATGCTCGTGTATGGCCAGCTAGCAAGGCTCTGCTGCCAGGGAAGTCTCTTATCCTTCAATGTAACCTCTGCTGTGCTACAGGGGTAACCTGCCATGGTGGTGGCCCGGCTGTCAGGAATGGAGCTGGCATGAGCAGCTGTCTCTTTCCTCTCCTGACTCAGACGGTGTCTGGCCAGAGACTGCCCTTGCACTCCAGTGCAGCAGCAAGCAGGAACCACAGCAGGAGAGTCAGGACTGACTGACCAGAGCAGTATTTCCTGGCTAAAACACATGGGAGTTTTCCTCTCCCTGGCCCATTACTAACATGGCAAAAATCAGTGGGAAAATGCCTGGGCCTTAAATATACAATGAGCCTTTCCCCACCCATTACCACCTAAATGATAAGCTGCTCCAGGCTATCTTGTTTATGTTTATGAGTGTTTAATACCTCTTAGCATTTGCCTTTGCCTTGAAGCTACAGGCAGCTATGTGCTGCAGTGTGCTGAGTATTCGCGCTGTAAGCACAAACAGATGTTTGAAGATCTGCTTTGAAGTGAATCTATGCGCTCTACATTCTCTCCCAAGACTCCTCAGGAGTAGCATGCATCACTGTATTCAGAGCAAAGCCTTGAAGGGCAGTGAGAGAGGAGACACACAGGAATAGTTAGCAGTGGAACAGGAACACATAGTCACATATCTATTGCATAAATCCTTCACAGCAACACTTCGGACATCAGTATGCATTAAAAAATTTGCGGGGCTCATTCCTACAAAGCAGCTGCTGCTGCATGCACATCATTTAGGTTTGCCTAGCCTAAGACTCACTAGCCAGATCCTTGTTGCCCTCAAGAGCTATCTTCTGCAGCCTAGATAATTTCCCTGATACCAAAAATCTCAGAGTGAGCAGAAATAGTAAAACCTGAGCGATATGCACAGATGGCTCTTGCTCACTTCCACTGCTTCTGCCAGCTGCTCCTAGGTATGGAAAAGCTTCAGAAGGCGGACTCCAGTGTTATTAAGTAATTTGACTCTCTCTCAAAAACTTAATTCAGAGTCAAAACCTGTGAGATACCCCATGATACTTCGTGCTACATGCAAAATAATAGGGAAGTTTAAACAGCTTCTGCCTCAGGCAGCTCCCAGTTTATGTCAGAACACAACAGAAAGCCTGAGAGGGAAAGGTAAGATGGCAATGGTGAAAGCAGCCAAGATTGTGTGGTGATTGCTGTGTGGGAGGTTGCAGCCAGGACTCTCAAATGACTCAAACCACTGTGGTATGGTTTTGGTTTTATTTCTTCTTTTCTCACATTTTGAGGGAGAAGAGGATGTGTCTGGAAGTTCAGATGCTAGCTGGGAACTTGGGTGATCTACATCCAGGTTTCTGCCTTGCCAGTGAGCTCCCATCTATCTGCCTTTTGCCCCTCATTCTCCAAGGAAGAACGTGCTTCTATACCCCTGAGGTGCATGAGATTAATGCCTGTGAGGAATTCAGTTACAGTATGAGAGTCGTATCAGGCCCTGAAGTGATTTGGTCTGCATTACCTTTTTACTGTAGGCGATGGACAGCAAAGGGGATCCTTCAGAGCACTCGGTGTAGCCGACTTTCAAATGCAAAGCAATGTTTGACCTGAGCTGCACAGGGAACTGATATTGTGCTGTAAATCTCTCTAATTCACTCTGCAGAATGCTTTCTCTTAATTCTGCTTCATTGCATACCTCTCACTTTTCTTGCTTAAACATGAAAACTATTCATACCTTTATTTATAAAATTCTTTTTCTTTTGCTAGTAACCACTCTTTTGTCTTGCCTAGTTCTATTTCATCTGATATGGTTCTTCCTTCCTTCCTCCTCCTCCTCATCCATGAGCTCAGGGGATCACAAAAGGACCTAACTGGGAGCCTGGAAGCTGCTTGCTGTACCCCACTTTACTCAGCACCCCCAAAAGTGGCCTGAGTGGAGAAAAGAGGACATTTTGGGGCGACAGCTGACTGCTGGGCCTTCTCCTGAGGATTACACTGTATGCATCAGTACTGTAGTTAACAAATCTTGTCAGAGGCAGTGGCTCCTGCAAGTCATGTACAGCAAACTCCTTTAAGCAGCAATGAAATTTGTGATGTTTTTGTTTGATATCTGCAACCTCAATGGAAAGAAAGTGTGACTATTGCCTTGTGTTTGCAGCTGAAACCTTATCAAGGACAGAAAAGAAGATCCACCTCTATTTTTTTAATCTTCTGCAGGCACAAACAGTGTTTTTCCAGTGTAAATTGAGAGGTGTAAGGCTCTGTGGGAGTGATCTCCTTCTAGGAATTTATTTCATGTGGCTGCGAGTGGCTCAGCAAGATAGGATGGGAAAAAAAAAAAGAGGCCCAACATCTAGATGACTGAAAGAGCAAAAGCACCCAGTGGACGAGTCCTCACATGAATTCTCCTGTTTCTCCAAACGAAAAGAGACCTTTCCCAGGGAGCTGACACCTACTTACAGTGGTTTGTGTTTTGTTTTTTAGGGAACAGCCCAGTTATACTAGGAAGTATGACCTGCCCAATCATAAGTCAAAACAAATAAATATTCTTGGGGTTTGCCTTTTTCCTGCTCAGTGCCAGTTTTTCTGTGCCCAGCATGAGTCTTTTAATAAATTCTCTGCAAACATGGAGGCCAGGGAGGCAGCTCCCTGGCCCCGTTACCTCCACAGTGGCTGACGAAACACAGAAGAGCACAGACAGCCAATGACCCCACACCCCAACAGGTTGGCTCTCCATTTTTGACCTTGCTAGCTGTTCTCAGTGCAGGGTTTCCTGCTCAGTCTTGTCTTTCAAGGAGAGAATGTGTGCAGTTCCCTTTTAGAAAGGGTGATTTTTAAAATTGTCCTTGTTTGAAAGAAAGTACTGTGTTGGGCAGCAGTGAAAACAGAGAGCTGAGTGCAGTCTGGTGTGTGCTGTGCTGATGTGATGAGGCTGGGCCATGAGTCTAGCAAATTTTGCTCATTTCTGCACTGTGTGGTGGTAAGCTGCTGTGTACAGTATTTTTCCTTTACCCTGGAGCTTCCTCCCAGGGCCCTGCCAGTAACTTGATCTTGCTTTGATAAACCATCATGCAGACACGACATGGAACTGTAGTCCTAATGACCTGTGTTATTTAAAAATCAAATGACACTTTCTCAAGAGAAAGTTCTTTAGTTCCGGTGTTTTCCTAAGATAATTATACCAAGGCAGCCTATTACCCACCCCTGTAGTTTCATTTATTGCTCACTTTGTCTAAACTCCTGCATGCCATTGCACTGCATTATTTTGTCATGTTCCACCCCATCATTTCAAAATAGCTTCCCTGTTTGTTTTAAAGGACAGCAAAAGCTTTAAAGACATGAGGAAAGTGATGCCATATACTTTGTGTAATGATGTACAGCCTGCCGGTTCAATTTCGCTGCCTTCTAGCACCAACTTATGAAACTCTTTGCCTCTTCATCTCCCCTGTCTTCTGAGCTAGCAAGAGATAAACAGGAAAAAGGGGAGACACCTTCTGTTTGATATTGTCTGACTCTCAAGTCAGTTTGGGCTCTGATATTAATAACTTCCTGTTTTGCTGTAAGTCTTCAGATAAGTGAAAAGCCTCCACGCACGTTGACTTTTCAGCCTAAACTTAGGCAACTACATGACTAGTGTATTCCCAGGCTCTGGGCTACAAATTCCAGTTTGCTGCTTACCTCCAGGCCAGAATTTTAGAGTTGGAATTCAAATCACTGAAAATCAGATGCCTAAATGCATAGGTAGTTGCCAAAATACAAATGACCTGACAGCCAAACACCTGCTGACCCCATAACTGTCTTGGGACTTGAGACGGCAGAATCTACACAAATCAGACTAATTTTATGTAGGAACTCTTATAATCATCCTAATTTGAAATGTTGGGCTGTTGTTCATTGCTCAGGATGTGCTCAGAAGCCAGAAACAGAAAAGAGGATCTGCAAAATAATGCGGAGAAAGGTGCATTTGTGTTATACCACTTGTGCAAGATGCTTGTGAAATGTAGTATGTGTTGCATTGCATATTTTTTCACACATGCTTAAAATATTAAGACCTTTCGTTTTCCAGCTATCTGTAGTGGGTTGACCTTGGCTGGGTGCCAGGTGCCCACTAAGCCACTCTATCTCTCCCTTTGCCAATGGGACAGGGGAGAGGATAAGATGGAGAACAACCAGTGGGTAAGATAAGGCAGTTTTATTACAGTGAAAGAAGATAAATAAGTGAGAGTCTGTGTGCGCGTAAGTGAAGCAAAAAGTCAATCTCTACTTCCCATCAGCAAGCGATGTTCGAACACTTCCCGGGAAGCAGGCCTTCAGCACGCTTAATGGTTCCTCCAGAAGGCAAATATTGAAGAATCATGAATGCCCCCCCTTCCTCAGCTTTATATGTCTGAATTGACCTCATATGGTATGGAATATCCCTTTGGTGAATTTGGGTCAGCTGGCCAGTTTGTGTCCCCTCCCAGGATCTTGCCCACTCGCATCCCTTACAAATCGGTGGTATGGGCCTGCGACATGCCTTGTCCATTTTTTTGTTTTCACTGCTGGGGCAATTACTGTGGTTGCTGTGGTTTGAGTCCCTGCCTCAGCCACGGTGTCCTCAAACACAGTTTGGGTTCCTGCCTCAACTACAGTCCTCTGTGAGTATTGAACAGAGGCTCGGCAGGCCCAGGCCAGGCCACAGTACAGGGCGAGAAGCTGCTCGCATTCCTGGGGGTAAACTGGACACCCTTCTATTGGTCCATGGGCCAGTTTGTTAGGGTTGTTTACCTGTTCAGGAGTAAAGTCCCAGGCAATGGGAGATGATAACCACCCTAGAAACCTACTCAAATCCCTCCACACACCCTTCCACCCAGGAATCGGATGCCTCAGGGCAGATTTCAATAGCTCCTCACCTAAAGGTTGTTTTCTCTTGCACCAGGATGACGACAAATTCCATTAATTCCATAGCATAACAATGCTACCAGCTAATATTATAAACAGTATCAGACAGCTTATATAAGGATTGGCAACGACCGTGGAAGTCTGCAGTAAAAAAACCAACCACATTCAACATACAATCTTCACCTAGAACAACAAAAACGACTAAACTGAACAGAGAGAAAAGAAAAAAAATGCTCCCCGCACCAGATCCAAAAATAACATCATCACATCACACAACAAAAATGAACAAACCACACAAAATCCACCCCTAGACCCCTCACTACAATTGCGACGTGAATTCCCCGCTATCATTCTACTTGATAACATGGTTTAATAATTGTTTTGCCCAATATTTCTCCCAATTAATATCCTTATCTCAAAGTCCTCTTGACTGCCCACATTCTCTACCAAAAACTGTCATGGTTTTACAGTGGCCAAACACCAGGCACCCACGAAAGTCCCTCACTCACCCTCCCCTGACACAGCTGGGCAGAGGAGAGAAAAATTTAACGAAGGCTGCATGAGTTGAAACAAAGACTGGGAGAAAACACTCCAAGGGCGAAACAGGCTCAACTTGGAAGTACAAAGTGAGTTTATTACTAACAAAATCAGAGAAGGATAATGAGGAGTAAAATAAGCCCTTAAAACACCTTTTTTCCCCCCAACCCCTCCCTCCTTCCCACCGACAGCACAGGGAGACAGGGCAGGGGGTTTTGTACAGTTCATCACCCGAGATTTTCTTCTGCTGCTCTGGGAGAATCCTTCCCCTGTGAGGCCGTGGGGTCCCTCCCACAGGAGACAGTTCTCCGTGAACTTCTCTAACGTGGGTCCACTCTCACGAGCAGCAGCCATACTGCACCTGCTGCAACGTGAACCCCTCCCATGGGCAGACAGTCCTCCCAAAACTGCTGCGACGTGGGTCACTCTTCCATGGGGTGCAGTCCTCCAAGGACAGGCTGCTCCAGCCTGGAAGCAGGGGCCCTCTCTCTCTCTCCACTGGTCTCCCACTGGATCACAGCCTCCTCCAGGCATGCACCCGCTCCAGCGTGGGCACCTCCCCCACGGGCTGCAGGCGGATCTCTGCATCCCTCGTGGATCCCCATGGGCTGCAGGGGCACAGCTGCTTCACCATGGTCATCACCACAGCCTGCAGAGGAATCGCAGCTCCGGTGCCTGAAGCAAGTCTTCCCCCTCCTTCTTCACTGACCTTGGTGTCTCCACATTGTTTCCCCCACACGTTCTCGCCTCCTCTGCTTCTCTAGCTGGCATTAACACTGCGTTCGCACCTCACTTTGTTTCAATTTTCTTCTTAAATGTGTTATCACAGAGGCATTACCATAATCTCTCATTGGCCCAGCCTTGGCCAGTGGCATTTCCATCTTCAGAGCCATCAGGGATTGGCTCTGCTGGACACCGTGGAAGCTTCCAGCAGCTTCTCACAGAAGCCACCTCTATGGCCCCCCCACTACCAAAAACCAGGCCATTCAAAATCAACACACTGTGAGTTATCCAAATAACTTTCCTTGTGAATGGAACTACTTCCTGTGGATAATATATTGTTTTGCTACCTGCTGCAGAGGTAGAATCCCCCTGAATGCCTAATGCCTGTGTACTGCTGCTCTGCATGTCTGGGAACTCTCTCCTGATCACAGTGTGAGACAGGAAAGCTTGGACTTAGCAGTTCTATGAGATTTACAAATCATAACAGCTAATCAAGATTTAAAACAGCTCTGGATTGAAAAGGCTAGCAAGTGGTCCAGCTGTGAGTTAATTCATTAGTTGCAGTAAATATCTCTGGCAGAGCTTGTCAAAAGGAAACATGAAGCAGCTGAAAATAATCATCCTTAAAGTGAATGTCAGAGGCTTTTGCAGCTGTCATCCAGTGGACTGGAGACTCTGGGCATTGGAGAGAAAATGAGGGTGAAAGACATAAAAATTTGAGTACAGAGGATAAAGTACCAGTTCCCACTGAGTGATTATAAAGAAAGCAATCTCACCACTACAGGGACCTAATTAGACACTGAATCTCACAACCATCTAACATCTCCTCCAGGACTCTAAGAAACCCAAACCAGCGAACGCAGCCCACTCAGAGCAGCAGCAGGGGGAGGCTCTGCTGCTTCAGCGGCACAACAGAATATTACGTTTATGTAGCAGGGGGCACTTCCAGTTTTCATGTGTACTGCTCAGCGCTCACTTAGGTCCAGAGGAGCCATGTCATTTTCTTGCCTGCCAGCACAGCATTGTCCTGGTCCTACAGACGACAGCAATGGGCTTCCACTTCCTCATACCTAAGCATCCCAGAGGAAAGGCATCAGGACCCTTTTCTCCAGGCAAACATAAGAGTTAATTGTCAACATTAACAAGACAGAATTTCACATTTCTGTGACTGATCTGATAAATCACTACTTTTCTTGCTCTCCTAAATGTCCACATTGATGTGAATCCTCACGCCTCCCTGGAGACACCGGTGCTGTCTGTCAGGGGTTGCATGTATGACTCACTCAAGCCTTGGTGCAGGGCTCAGCTCCAACTCACTCCAGCTATTGCCCGTCTGGGACACTGTCACCCTTCTCTCCATCTTTGTGGAAATATGGAAACACTTGGTTCGAAGCTAATCTTTGGCAGCAATGCCCACTCTTGCTCTAGCTGCTCCCTCCTACCTCCGAGTTGCAGTGCATCACCTCATCATTGGTGTGCCAAGCAGGGAATTCCCTGAGTTGGGTCTTTTCTTTTTTTCTGGTAGTTTTTCCCAAGCAGCAACAAGTTTTTGCTGGATTTTAATTACGACTGGTTCATTCTGGGCACTGGTCCTCTGCACTTACCTCCTCGTGCCAGGAAGGGCTGTGCCAGCAGGAGCCATGCCCTGGGGTGGGTGAGCAGTGGGGTCAGCAAGAAGGAATTATTGTACCTGGTATTGCCATGAAACGCACTTTTAATGTAACCCTGTCCCCACAGAGTGATTCTGTGCAGGTGAGGCTTCAGGGGACTGCAGGGATGTCTTCCATTGTCACTACTACTAGCAGTGACATTTTTCTCTAGCAGGATTTTCCGGGCAAAGGGAAGGTCTATGTCTTCTGAGACCACTTGGGCAGCTCAGGAAAGAGGAGAGATAATTGCTCAGGATGCACAGATGCAATCAGATGCCCCCCGTTGTGGGGGCAGTGGTTTATGGGTCTCCTCTGAAGCTGGGAGGAGGTAGGTGACCTGCCCAGAGAGAGCTCAGCTAACGTCTGATGAGGACATTTTCATAGCCAAGATAAACAGATGCCCTTTTTTTGCTCTAGGGAGAGCAAATTATTAGCCTGAGACCAGGCTAGCCTGTATCTTTACCACATGAAACAAGCCTAAACCACTTCATTTGAGGTTGTTATTTATTTCGGTCAATATGAAACATTTCTAGCATTTATTTTCCATTTTTGGCCATCACATGCTGCCGTTTTCACTTCTATATGTATGTTTTCTTCTCTAGCATTTCAGATCTCCTCTCCCATAATATTTTAAACTCTTATTTGACTGATGCTGCAGATGGAGAGTATTAGTTACCTTCCATGACCACTCTGGCCACAATGACTTCCTTTGCTTGACAAGCTGATTACTTTATCAAGGTGGATGTTAAGTCTGTCTGGAGTATCACTGTGTGTCTTGTGCAAGGTTGCAGTTGCAAGCTGGTTTCTTATTGGACATGCAGTTTCTCCAGACACAGAATACCTTTGAGGGGATATTTTTCCCCCCACTTTCCTCCTAAGAGAGATGTTGTTGCAGTTTATACCAATAAGATTTAGATGGCTGTATCTCTGAATTTGACAAGCTAGTGGATGGCAAGCAAAACCAGCTGATGAAATTCCATTGATAAAGAAAATTCTCATCCCAGCAACTACCCAGAAAAGTCCACAAGTAGAGATTAGGAGTTAATAACAACTGCACCGAGTCTGCCAAAGCTGCTGGTGATGTGACCAACAGACACTTCTGTGGAGCCAAAGAATCACTGCAGTGCCTGCTCCCTGCTGCCCTTCATCAGCAGTTTTGGAAGAGCAGCATCTCAAGAGAGCAATGGGGCTGATGGGCTCCCCAAAGTACCAGTTACAGGCAGTAGGGATCAGACAGGAGCCTTTGTGAAAGCTTTGCAAAAAATGGCTTAACACTGCAAAGACTCATTAAAGTAGGAAAGAAACTTCCTGTCCATTGTCACTGGGGTTGGGGTCTCAGATCACCACTGACACGTGAGTCCATAGCCCTGCTTCACAGAGCCAGTGCACAGTGCGGGATCCAGGTGTGTCTCTGCTTGTGAAAGTGGCTGTAGGCAGAACCAAACCTTGCTGTGCACAAGCCACCCAGGCCTCCAGAGACCTTCAAATGGTTGTATCCTGCATGATCCCTGAAAGAGGCTGGACAGCAACTGCAGCAGGGAAGCTGTAGCATCAGTAGTGCCTTCAGGCTGTCCATTGGATATAATTGAGACAAAATAGCAAAACTGAAGTAAGTGAAATGCATTTCTTAGCAGTTCCTGAGAGAGAACAGGTTGTGTTGGCTGGATCTTCTACAGAGAAATTGCTGCCTCTGGCCCCAAAATATTGTAAGGTAAGAAAAACATCCAAATTTCTCTTAATTCTTTCTGGAGGTTACGTTATAAGCAACTGGCAGTCAGACCACTATAAATATTAAGAATTCAGGAAACATTACTAAGCAACACGAAGAACAGAAAACAGTATGTATTTTCTGAGAAGATTGGGAAGAAGTCTTGTGCCACTGAATGCTTTGGGAGAATAAGTCCTAATAGCTACAGTAGCCAAATGTCACCTAGGACCAGACTGTGAACAGTTCTTTTGTAATATTATGTGGCAAATGTCTCAACATCTTGAGCTCATTGCAGAATAGAAAAGAAAAAGTTGGACAGTGTTATTTTCTGGTGGTGCAGGAACATTAATTTCTCTAACCCTGTGTGGGGGTATCTGACCATCTTGGATATCTGAGGGGGCAGGTCAAAGGAAAGCAATGTGTAGATGTGGTTTTCAAAGGCACCTATTTCCAGTGAGTGTGAACTTAATTTACTGTTAGGAATAAATTTTTTCCTGGCATACTGTAACAGAAATACTAAAATAAACAGAAGCGTGGTATACTTTGTAAGATGAGCCAAGCCTTTGTAAGAGGTACTTTTGTAAGACGAACCTCAGGGCTACACTGCCTACAGGCAAACCAGCTCTGGGTGCCAAGTGAGCACTGAGGACAAAAGCTGGGCTACTCTTCTCCCAAGCAGATGCTGTCCTGGGGCTTCTCTCCTCACAGAAGGAAGAAGAAAAAGCACCTTTCACCATCCAAGTGTATGACATTCCTGTTCCCCCTGGATGGAAAGGAAAGGGAGCTCTTCTTCCCCTCTGCCTGCGAGGCAAGCACTGACTATTGGCATGATGGGCAAGAAGCTGTCTTAGGGCAGACTTTGTTCTCCGCAGGGACCTGCACCCCGGCTATTCCCTGCCCTAGACCAGTATGCTGGGATGCCCTGGCCTGCCCCTCCCAGGCTCCCCCGCTATTCTATAGCTGCGTCCTCTGTCTGCTACTTTCTGTCCTTGGAAAGGCAGAGGTGGGGGAGCAGGCTCCCAGCAGCTCCATAGGAACAGAGGGTCTCCATCGGGGTATTTCCTTGTAGAAGAGGAAGAAGGCATCTCTGCCGTAGGGGCTGCAGGCAGGAGCAGTCACCTGCCTCCCGCTGCAGCCGGCAGCACTCTGCTCTTTCCCGTCGTTTATTGTCTGACGTCCGTTTTCGTGTGTTTCCCTCCAGGCTGGGAGCCAGGAGGGCTGGCGCTTGGGACACCTCCTCCTGGTGGGCTGCCAAGGACGGTGGCAGCGTCCTCCTGCCGAGAGCGGTGGCCCCGGCCCCGGGCACACGGCATCCGTCCCCGCTGCTCGCCTGACCCTCCCCTCGAGACCTACTTCTGCTGGGAGAGGCAAGGTAACCTCGCCACTGAAAATAGCTGGGACGGCGGCCAGCGGAGATTAATGGCATCATTAACGTCCCCGGTTTATTTATAGGCTTAAAGACGCCTTGGACCTGCAAACGGAGCAGAGTTGCTCCGTGTAAGGCAGGGACTCACAGGTCTCCTGCTTCTGCCTTTCCCCTTCCTGCTATTTCATTCTGATTGCTGGGACTGTAAAACCTCCGAAGCAGCCACTGTGTCTCATGGTGAAGCTACTGTATAAACCTTCCTAACTGGGAGGACACACACAGATACTTTTTTTTTCCACGAATGCTGTATTTGTCCGGTCTCCTTCCTCTACCAACGTTTTCTGTGCACACTGTGTCCTGTGGCCCTCTTAGAGAAAATTCTCTTTTTGGTGAATTCCTGAGGCAAAGGCTGAGCAGCCATCACAGGAATTAGTGATTTCACACCTTGGGTTTTAAACTGAGTTCTGTGGGAGGAAGACTGAGATTCTCATAGCTGAGGACAGCACCTAAGACATGGAGGGCCCCAGTGAGACGTGCAGATGCAATTAGTGACCACAGAGGTCTTCCAAAAAAAGCCAGCAGAACTAGCCCAGCTCCCAGGTCCTCCAGGAGCCTCATAGGACTGGAGAGAAAAGAAAAAACCACCCTAAGTGTGTTGGCCCCAGAAGAGGAGTTTTTGGCTCGTGACCTGTGGCTACGCTGCCCGGCCTGTTTCCCAGCGGTCAGTGAAAGGTAAGTGAGAAAGGAGACTTGTTGTCAGCAAGCACAAATCCAAGGGTTAGGCTGTGTGACTGGGAGATAGATGGCTCCATAGGTAGGAGAAAAAAGTAAAAATGCCTGTCCTCACACCTAGAAGCATGGATCACCAGCGTGGCAGCTCATGGAAGTGAGGTCATTCCAGAGGGCAGCCACCCTTCACTTCATTGTTGCTTTTTCGCTGTATCAATCTGAGATAAACTCCTGTGTCAGTCTCTCCTTGGCCCTCATCTTCTAGGGTTGAAATAAAGAACCAGCAGAGAACCACTCCAACCACTGTTGTCTATTTTTTTCCCTCTGGGCAGTCAGAATACTTCATGGCAGAGTGAAGGAGCCCAGAATGGTAGAGGGAGGGTTTCTGTGCCATAGCCACTACACGTGAAGCCACAACCCTGGGACGCCCTCACCCTGCCAACATGGGTTTGAGGCATCTTGGGGCCTTGCTTTCCCCTTCCTCTCTTTCCCACTTGGGTTCTTGGCTCCAGATCTCCTCCATCCCCTCTTGGCCAGGCCTCACCTCTCCCAGGATGGGGCTGTGATGGGGATGGGAATGCCTGCTCGCATCTCATTTTCCACGTCTGTTAAATGGGACCATGACACTCAACTAACTTTATATGGAAGTGTTCCAGGCCAGGCTGGACGGGGCTTTGAGCAACTTGGTCTAGTGGAAGGTGCCTCTGCTTATGGCAGGGTAGTTGGATCTGGATGATCCTTAAGGCCCCTCCCAACCCAAACCATTCTGTGATTTTCTGTAGTCCTTTGAAGGACAAAAATATACATGCAATTATTCAGCCATCCAAAGATCATAACTGGGAGAGTATTTCCATGCCTGATATATGTGACATCCTGTATAATTTTAAAGGCTTCAAGGAAAAGGCAAGTCATATGCAGCACCTGAGACAAAGGTGGGAAGGGGGAAAGAGTCATGTTTAACTGTACTCTATTCTAGGAAAGAGGCACATTTTATATAGCTGTGTCTCATCTAAATTCCTGAACATCTAACCAGAAAACTCAGTGCAACATTCTCATTAGACTGATGTCAGACTAGGGGAGTGAGTCTTGTGACAAAAGAGGCCATCTGCATCTCAAACTGATTACCTGGTTTGAAAAGTGAATACAAAAAATAGAAGGATTTCTTTTTAACAAGATGGCTAAACTTCATTTCAGCTCTGGGACACCTATTCTCTGAATGCTGGTGCTGCCTAGCTTCTGTGACATTACTCACCCCTGATACAGAAAGCAAGAGCTGGGTTTTTTTCCTGTTTCACTGGGCTACACCCAGTTGTAACCGAATTTAACCTTCCTTTTTCTAGCTGCCAACACTGGGTGGCACTAAGTAACTCCTTCTGACATTTTACAAAATTGACTGTAAAAAGTTGAATCACACTGACTTGGCTCCATTCTGTCCTGACAGCAAATGGTTTTGTTTGAGAAACTTTGGATCATATGGTTGTTGCACAGAAACATCTGACTTGCATGGCACATTTGTACTTCCCTGGCTTGTTAAGTTGTTAAAACTCTCCTGAAACTCTGGCCTTACAGCCTGGTAAAGGTTCAGTGTGCTGTTGGACTTGGAAGCCAAATTTCCTGAGCTGAGAATTTATGGAATACTTGAATATATACACCCGAATATCCAATCTGTGCTTTATGCCAGAGGTTTAAATAAGTCTCACTGAAAGACTGAGGTTGGAAGGCACCTCTGGAGATCACCTAGGCCAAGTCCTCTACTTGAGCAAGGGTAAACTCAGCCAAAGCAGGGTTAACCAGTTGGTCCCCAAAGGGTTCCAGGAGCCTGTTGCCAGCCCCAGAATTTCCTTGTCAGTCTCTAAGCAGAGCCTGGACGCTGCCATGTCTGCTGGCTGCCACTGCCAGCTGCACACTGTAAAAGTTCTGCTGAAATAAATCAGCTTTAAAAGAAGCACCCCCACAAACACAAGGCTGTCACCCCTACTGGCTGTGCTCGCCCTACAAGCACCCCAGCCACTGTTTTACCAGCCTGTAATGGCTCCAGTAGGCTCTGGGAGACACTGGTGGATGTGATGACAGAGGTGGCAAAAAATCAGGGCCAAGTGGTTTGTCCTCAGAGGACATCTCAGGTCTATGAGAACCCTGATCTAGTGGCTGGCATCCATTCCCATGATGTGGGGCTGGAACTAGATGATCTTTAAAGTCCCTTCCAACTCAAGCCATTCTATGATGCTGTGACTTGTGGCCATGCCCAGCTCCGCCACCTCGCCACCTGTGGAGCCCCACTGCCGTGTCCTGATAACAAACATGACCATCGCTCTGTGTGTACCTGTCCATAAGAAGGTGTTTACATTCTAACAGACAGCAGATGGCATAACCTGACAGGATCATAAAGATTTGTGTCCTGAAAGGAGGACATAGAAACACCAACAATGGTAGCTAAAAATCCTCAATATGGAAATTAAGTGAGCAAGTCTTGACATGGCCATTCTGACAGCAGTGGGAGAGGTGCAGCTGAAGAAGAAGCTGCCCAGAGTGCGAGGCAGTAGCTGCTGAAGATCCTTAATGTCTCCAAGCAGAAGAGCAGGCAGAGGGCGAGACCATCTGGTGGCTACATTAGAGCCAGGGCAGTGATGATCATACATGAAGCAGTATCTGCAGTATCCCTTCCCTCTCCTGTGGCAGTGGGAAGGGGGTACAAGTAGAGCCAATGGTTTCCGAAGAGCAGCTTACTCACTGAAAAGTGCGGTTTTTGTTTGACCAAAGCTATCTGCCAATTGGTGGGCAATCATTCATCAGAACTAGCCCCGAAAATTAGAAACATCAAAATGGCTTGCTTTGTTGGTTTGGGAGTTTTTTTTAGTTTTTTTTGAAGCTGATCTCAAAAGGAAACCTCAGTTGGAGCAAGGATTTACCCGACATGCTGTATCTTCAGAGTGTGGCCAAACCACATGACAGCCTGCAACACGGCTCTCCTAATCCTCTTGCTCGGGGTATAATTATTTACTCTGTTTATTGGACCAGACAGAGCAGGAATATCTGCAGGATGAAACTGCCTGCCCCAAAGAGCGGGCTTGGGATCTGGTAGGTAGTGGGCGAGAACAGCTGTTTCAGAGCAGCTTTGGCTGCTCAGGGCCAGCCAACAAAAAGGAGGCTGAATTTGACAGCATAGCATGGCACTTGACTCCAGCTTAGCTTGTCCCTGTGTGTTGTGCCTATGGACCTAAGAGCAAACTAGTATTTTTGTAAGTTTGGTGCTTTTTTAACCCAGCATAAAATGCCCAGGATAACAATGATGATGCTATAGCTCACCAGTGCTGGAATTCCATAGCGTGTGTAGCATGCCCTAGACTGAGGCATGAGAGCGTTCCGGAGAGCTGGAGGATGGGAAGGCTGGTGGGACCATGCTGGAGGAACATCATGAGGGAAGTGAGACAGAGCTTGTTCATGTGGCTCTTGCAAGCTGTCCCAGGAGTATCCATGCCCAGAGCAGCACTGCTTGGTGGCTGGAGGGAGCTCCTTGTCCCAGTCCAGAGGACAGCATAGGTGTGTGCTGGCCAACACCACGGAAACAGTCAAGGATGAGGACCCAGAGTCAGCTGGAGAGCTGTTTCTGACATTGTAGGCACATCTGACAGGCATAGCTACATCATCAGCAAAGAGGAGATGGACTCCAGCCCTTGATTTGTGCTCATTGCCTGCTGGGCTCTCCGCTAACACTGAGGCTCTGGTTTGGATCACTCCAAGTAGCTGTTTCCAAGGTAAATGTTCCCCTTGGGAAGCAAGCTCTAGGCGCAGTGCCTGTGAGCCCAGGGGTGCCACTCTGCCCTGGCCTTTGTGTTGAGCAGCATAGGCACAGCCAAGCGTAGCCAGTCTCCTGCCTTGCTGTGCTCCATCTCACCATGCCTCTGGTGCTGCCTGGCACACTGGGTGTGATACTGCTTTTAGGAAACCTCTCTTAAAATATTTTTCCATGTGAGAAACAGGAGGGGTTTGAACTTGCATCCTGTGTGCTCTGAGGCTGTGTTGTAGGCAGTGGATTGTAGTGGGTGATAGCTTCTCTTCATAGGCTTTGTGGCTGAGGACAAAGTCTCCTTGGGAATCTCTCTTTCCATTCTTCTGAGGGTGTGGGGGTTGACCTGTATCGTGCTTTTTTAGGCTTTAGTTTGACTGCCAAACAGAAAACCAACTATTGGAAGATCTGCCTTGTCAAATAGACGAAAGCCCGGAGAGGCAGAAGCTCTTTGGAAAGAGGCCTTGGCTTTGCAGGGATCATGAGGATTTGGGCAGAATTCAGGCAGAGGATAAACCCCACTATCCAAGAGGATAACTTGAGGAAAGGGAGTTGCACAGGATTTTTCCACTGCTGTAGGAACCTTTACTGTAATTCAGCTCGTGTTGATTAACCCTGGATGCTGGATTCTTAAAAAGTGATTAGTGAGATCACCCTGGAAATAGAAACAGATGTGCCATCTGTTACGCAGTGTATGGGGCTTACAGGGAGGTTTTGCTGAAGCACAGTTGATCCCAACACTGAAACGAGACTTCACTCCTGTCACCTTCCCGTTTACCTCCCCAGTATCTAAACACCTCTGTGAACATATGAAGTGAACTGGTGGGATTTGCTGTCAGTGGCCTGGTGCTGTCGTTCTGGCCAGTGACTGGGTTGAGAGATGAGCTATGGTGGCATCTCAGCCTTTAGGGGAAGACAAGGTCTAGGACTTGGTGTCAGAGACATTTTCCAAACACCTGAAATCCCAGAGCAGGAAGTCTGGGCTTCCGTCTGAACTTGTGCCGGTGCTGCCTCAGAGCATCTTTTCCCTCAGTGGAATGTAAACAAGAGATGTTTTCATTCAGTCCTTCTGCAGAGTTGTTCCTGTGCTGTATCCCTGTTCCAAAATGCTCTCCCTTCATCCTATAGTCACTCGCTGCGGGTTTCGAAGATTATCAGAGGCACTAAGCAGCTCTCAGACAGCAATTGCAATTATGCTTCTACAGCTGTGGTTGTCCACAGCCATGCTTTCTGTCTTCCTCCAGAGCAACGGAGGATTTTAAGGAATGGTGCAAGGCTGAAGAAGGCAATACATCCATATGTGCTTTCTGAAATCTAATCTGGCATCCGTCTGGCTGCCATAACCTCCGGAGAGCAAAGTGCACATTTGTGCTGTTCGTAGCACTGCTGCCTGATAACCAATATCTGCCCTGATAGCGGAAGCATCGCAGCACCTGGGGAGAACAGGAGCGGGTTCCCTTTGATCTGCAGGGCACCTCTCTCAGCACAGCTGCACAGCCAGGTAGAAAACTGTCAGGATTCTTGTTTTCGGCTTCCTTTTTCTCAGACCAGTCTCGAGTCTCATACTCAAGAAGAGCCTCTGGCAGGCCTCCATGTAAAAATATAACAATATAACTACTATTTATTATTCATACGGGAGCAGAAAAAGGCCATTGCTTTATGACTGTGTAATAAAATGGGTCACTGCTCCCCGTGTGCTTTGAAGCCCAGGACATGATCTAGTGGAGGTAGAAAATGGGACTCCAGGCACGTAAAAGGGTTTGCTATAGTGGATCCCTTTGCAAAGACCAGACTTAAATACACAACACACCTACAAAGCACAGGTACAGCTCCACAGTGGAAAAGGAGCCCAGCATCAGGCTGCCTCCCTCAAACAGAGGTGTTGCAGGGGAAGATGAGCACTGCTCCACCAGCACCTTTGGGGATCTACTGAATGTGCAGCCTGCTGGCATTGCACTGGTTTTACCTGGGTAAAGGCAGCTGCCCCTTAAAATAAATTACTTAACTGCCCTCCTGTTGCTCCTCTTGCCCCACCTCTACCCACTATTACCTGCCCTTGTCTCTGGAGTTTCCACTGGGACCAAGGTGGGGCAGGGGATTTGCCATGAGGAGGAGGGTGACCACATGGATTCAGCACACAGCTGTTCTTTACATTTCTAGAATGTCATCTCAATATCCACCGGCACCACCAGCTCCAGCATTTCATGGCAATCCCCACGGCTTGTTCCCCAGGATGCCGGGAGGAGCTCAGTTGAGAATGCAGGAGGGTAGAGGGGACAGCCGGGAGAAGGCCACTCGGTAACTCACCTCCTGGAGGGCAGAGCACATCTAGGGGCAGGTAGAGGCTTCAAGATCTGAGCCACCATCTCCTCCCAATACCACCTGTATGGCGAGTTACCTGGGTGCACTTTACCAGCTCCATTCACTCCAACAGGGATTTGAGGACACAAAAATGTGTGGTGAGCAAGAAGGGCTCAGGTTTGCTGTCTGGTTCCCTATAGAGGCATTTTAACAACACAGAGGAGTTAGGGGACAAGAAAGCACAGCACAGGGGGAAAGCAGGGTGCTGTCGAAGCCTGAGGAGCAGCCAGCAACCCCATCAACATCTCCTTTTCCCCCCAGCAGTGGCAGCAACCCTCCGCCTCCCATCCCAAATGGAGCTGCCCCCTCAGCAAGCCCAGCTGTCCTCAAGGATGACTTGGCTCTTCCGGGCTCTCACTTGTTCATGCAGGGCTGATCCAAAAAAGATGTTGGCAGAAGATGTTACAGATCTTTCAAAATCTCTCTTCGTACTCTGGCACTTCCTCCTCTCCGTCCTCAGACAGGAATCGCACAGGTCTGGACCTCAATCCCCAGCCCTGGAGGCCTGGCAAGCGGAAGCGGTGCCCAGCAGCAAGTCCTCCCAATTACTCCTTCTAAAAGCACTTTCACCAAATAGTTGACTAACACTACAAAGTGCCCTCCCTGAGTACCATGTGTCACACACAAGCTTTGTACACCACTGCCCAGAGAGAGGATGGGGTCCAGGCCCCTCCTGTAAGCCCTAATGGGTGAGGGGAGAAGGGCAATGGTTATCCTCAGGAAAAAAAGTCACATAATATAAATTTTCTTCCCTCTAAATTCCTGATATGCAAGCCATGGAAACAAAAAGACATTCTTACTCTCTATTTCCATGGAACTTTCATCAGAAAAACAGAAAGCATGTTAAAAAAAAGGAA
The DNA here is from genome assembly GCA_013397755.1 of Cnemophilus loriae. NCBI lineage: Eukaryota > Metazoa > Chordata > Aves > Passeriformes > Corvidae > Cnemophilus > Cnemophilus loriae. Next base: position 281,878 of record VZTF01002030.1, read on the forward strand.
GAAGGATGTAGGCAATCGTACCAAAAGTGTCTGAAATCTCTGAGCGCGCCTGCCTGGCTGTGTTAGCAATGCTGGACCCTGTGTCCTGGAGCTCAGCGATGCTCAGGAGACAAGGCAGTGCACCCACAGGGGGTTTTTCTCCAGTCAGCATTCACACAACTGGAGCAAGGACACAGCAGAAAGCGCTGGTGGTCCTGGATGCTTTGTTTGAGCAGCTGAAAGGAGAGATGTTTTCTCCCACAGTTTATTGGAAAAGCAGAGTAGTGTGGCTGCCAACATAGCTACAAGGTCCCCACTCGGTGATGAAGGTCTGCACCCAAGGGCATGCTGGAGCACACTCTGACACAGCAGCCCAGCCTCCTCTGAGACAGAAACCACTCAGTGCCGGACCTACAACCACCCACGACAACCCTGATGCTGCCCCTTGGGCCTGCCTGCCCAAATAACTCAGTAATATCTCCCCCCTCCACACACCCAAGCATAACCACACATTTTTCCCAAGTGCTGAGCAAATGTAACCTCTGTGTTTTATACCTTTCACTCATTGATCAAGCTGATGTGTTTCTCATTTGGACAAATAGTCATTACATCTGAAAGTTTATGGCTAGGCTTTGAAGTTAATGTTCTCTGAGATGAAGGAGAAAGTTCACGCTTCTTCTATTGCTTCCAGCCCTTCTGGCTGCAGACCAGATAAGAGAGTGATGCCTTCAATTTACAAGTGATGACTATTTTTGCAGGCAGAAAAGCCGAAAAACTTCTTAGTGTAATAATGGCTTGAATATTGCTATAGTCCTCAGAAAAATGCTGGAAAAGGAGGGAAGTGAGTTCAGGAAACCTATGGATGCCTCAGACTGGTTATTTCTCTATTTTCTCCTCAGTTTCATCTGAGGCTGCATTTCCCTTCCTCCATTTTTTTGCTGTTGCAGCCACTCTGACTTGGTTTGTCCACAAGCTGTCATTTTCTGCCAGCAACCTTCCTCTGTGGAAGAACCGCCTTCACAGCCAAAAAATTTTCTCCTGGATATTAACGGGCCCCTCCCTCTAATTCTCCTTGAATAGATAAAGAAAATGCAGTTTTACAGCACACTCCATTAACAGCCAGGACTGAGTGTTTAAGTTGGAGGGTGTTAAAGCATTCAGTTCCTTCGCACTCATTTGGAAATTGCAGCCTTGGTGTGACCTTTTCAAGCCTCCTACTTACCCTCCTTCCCACTGCAGCATCAGCTCCTGCAGCCTTCACTGTGAGAAAGGTTTTAGGAGCCTTTAGGGGCAACCTGCACAGAATGCTTGGAGCCAGACTGTCACTGCCTGCAAGCTCCAGGGCGAGTAAGCAAGGCCGAAAGGACTTTGGAGAGGGATGGGGTTTTCCAGAGCTCCATCCAGCCAGCTTTTGGAAGTCTCCAAAGATGGCAGAGCCACCCCCTCAGTAGAGGTGCCTGTTCTCACCCACATTCTGCTGCCCTGCCCACCATATCCCTCTAGGCCTCTTCACTCAGAAGTGGCTTTTCCATTTCACCCCACCAGTCATAGGACTGGGCAAAAAAAGAGATGTCAGGAAGACCTACGTGTGCCCCTTAGCTAGGGTTATCTGAGCCCATGCTAGGGAGATGCAAAACATAGTTCTGACAGGAACTCCTGCAGACCGTGCACAGTATTGCCAGCACTTTGATACTGCTAATGAGTAGATGTTTGTATAAATAAAATAGCTTCTGATACGTGATTTACAAAACATCTAGATTTTCAGCCATTCAGGATTGAATTGCACGCTGTTGTAGCACATAAGAGGAAGAATTAGGGCACTGCAGCTCACAGCCGGGCAGCTAAACCTGCTCTCTCCTGTTCAATCGTCTGCCTTTGATTTGTTTCTCTTAAATATTCAGCTGAAATTCAGCTGAAAGGCATCAGCCATGTTCAGATCAGTAAGGTGCCATTGCATGAATGCTTGTGCTCTTTGTAAAGTGAAATTTGGCACCTGACTGGAGGGACCACAAGTCCCCCAGCAAACCCCTGTTTCTTCCCTATTGTTGGGCCAAGGGCTGCTGAGGACTGACAGCCGAGCAGCACAAGGCTCTTAAATGTCCCTGGCACAACCACAAGGACCAGTCAGAAAATCCCTCCCAGAAGGTGATGAAAAACCCCAGGGTGCCACCAGCATCCCCCACACCAGCCAACAGAGTCCCTCCATCACTACAGGCCTGCAGCATCCTTTGCCAAATGCAGTAGTTCCCTTTCATTGACACCTGTGCTGTCAGCATGACCTGTGATGTCAGCATGCCTCTGTCAGCATGACCAAGTGATGGGATGGGCTCTGCAGGATTTCTGTTGATCTTCCTCCATGTCTTGGCATTGGGATCTGGCTCACTGACCACTTGAGAAACTTCCCTTTCTTTTATTTCACTCCATTTCATCCTTTGATGCAACGTTAAATAAAATCTACTTATTGTTAACCACACCTTGCGACAGCAGCGGTTATGTTTGCTGCTGGTTTAGTTTCCAAGTAATTTAAATAAACAACTGAGCCATGAGGAGAAACTATTAAACATCCTTTTCCCCTGGACATCATGACATGCCAGGCCATTAATATTTTTTTAGCACAGCAAACTTTGAGGCTTGAAATCTACACCTTGGTTTGTAAAATGGGATCATTATTAACATTTTCAACTACCCAGCTAATGAGTTCCTGTGTTGCAGTGAATGTGATGTTGTGCGGTGTTTCTTGCACTAATTTCTTCGGAAATCTGGGCCTGTAATTTGCTGCAGTCCTCACAGCAGGGATGTGTTTCATCTTCTAAGGTGACGTCAGCCACTCCTGTCCTGGCATTAAAAGTCAGCCAGTGTCCCTTCCAGCTTTCCCAGGCAATCAGCAGCCAGAAAATCAGTATTGTGCTTGGGAACACCAGCGTCAGGAAGTGTGAAGGTGGTTGTCCTGCCTCTGGTGTCAGGGCTCTGGAAACCAGCCGCAGAGCAACACCCCCTCTGTTTCAGTGAATGCCCAGTCTTTCCTTCTGGAGCACCTACAAGAGCTTGGCACTGCCACACTGGGGACACAATGGACAGATCTCCCCCACCAGGGGAATTTGGGAGTTGGAAGTCATTTTAGGGGCTTTGATGCTTTTCTCTCTTTCCCCTGGGGAAGGCACAGCCGGTGGGAGGGGACCTGGGTACCAGTGGCACTGGAACATTCCTAGGGGTACCAGTGGCACCAGGACATCCCATGCTGTGGCTCTGCTTTGTTTTTACAGTACTGCCTGCTCACTTCCATTTTCAGAGGGTGGCATAGCTGAAAGTGAAGCTGTGCACCCCTCAGGGGGGACATTCTGGAGAACACCAGCCGGTTCCCCACCTCCACTGCAGAGCAATATTGTTTCACCACAAAAAAATCTCACTGGCCAACACACAGCAGGCCTGGAGCAGCCCCTGAGAAGCGCCAGGCTCTGCATCCCATTAGGGCTGCCCGGAGGAAGCTGGACAGAGTTTTTATTAAATCAAGCTCAGTCAGTGCTTAAAGAAGGGCTTTTTTGAACTAGGAGCTGAACCTCATGTTTGGTGCCCTGCCAAGCTCAGGATAGTGAGAGGAAGAAAAGGAGATGTATTTTTGGACTGCATGTCTGCTAACAGGCTGTTAGATAAAATTAAAGAGGCTGTTTATAAAGAATCCGCTGGTGCTGAAGCAGATGTGGAGGCCCGAGTTTATGACAAGATATATTTCTGGTGTTGGCACGAACAATCAATTTCATTCAGGACTTTCCTCATGCTATAATGATTTGTTGGTTTGGGGTTGATTTCTTTTTTATTTATTTCATTATTTTAACTGAAACTGGCACAATGCCCTCATTACTTGTGATAAACTTGTTTGTTTACTTATGTCGTGGTAACCAGAGAGCTGGGCTCAGGCTCTGCTTCCTTGGATGCTGGTTGTTTCCTACCAGAGCACTTGGAGCTGTCTGACACTGGCACTGTGTTTTAAAAATACACTGCTTTCCTCAGCCTTGCAGGCAGCAAGGGCATCGCTGTGCTTTTACAAGAAAAATCAAGAGCACAAGTGAAGGCACATTGTCGTTAATTATGCATGGTTTGGGTTTTTCCTGTCTTGCTGCTCCTCCTTGGACCCTACACCGAGTCCCGACTTCCTTATGGCACAGATAAAAACTTGAAAGGAAGAAGCCCAACACAATTGCTGTGATCTGTATCTACAGCACGGCATTGCATATGGAAGGCATAATATTTGATGGTAAATTTTTGTTTGACATTATAGTAGAAGTTAAGGGAAAAGGTGTCATCCTTGGCCTAGGGTTTCATAAGTGCCACAGGCAGATGGGCTCTTTTAAACCTTCTCCTCCTCTTCCAAAAGGAGAAACTCACAATCTGGACTCAAGCAAACCTTAAAGTCATAAAATTCCAGGTTCCAATAAATCTTTGTTTTATAAAAACACATCCAGCATATATCAAAACAGAAACTATAAAATAAATTAAACATGTGTGGGTCACATACTCTGCTGGATGCTCCTTAATAGTTTTGCAGAATCAGTGGAATAACGAGGTGCAGTTTTGCCCTATGAAGTTTTGGCACCTCCCTGCAGCGCTGTCGGGCTGCCCAGGGCGCCCACCCAGAACACGAGCAAACGCAAGGGGAAGGGGCAGCAGCTCCACTCCCACATCCTCTCCCTTCTTTCCCAGTGCAGACAAGCTGGGCTGTAGCTGTATCCCCACAGGCCCTGGGCATCCCAGCATCTTCTCTTTGGGGGCCAAACAAAGTGAGGACTTGCTCCTCCAGCCCCAGTGAGTGGCAAGGCCATGGCAAACAAAAGTGCTAAGAAGGGAAAAGTAAAATGGTATCTGGGGTGAGGATTTGCCCGCCTGTTCCCATAAAGCGGAAGAGCAAAGCAAAAATGAAAGGAGCTGGGATCCCACTGTAGAAACACAGATTTTAACAAGCTCCTTTCCAGGGCTTTAAAAGATTATGCATGTGACGTAATCTTGACATTTCCTGGCTCACTGGCAATTTCCTCGGATCAAATACCCGGAATGCTGGGGACTTGTCACCACCTCGTGCAGCACCTACTACTTGCAGCACCCCAGGGGACACAGAAGGAGAAAGGCACAGGGGTCTGGATCAGGGGGCAGGAACTGCACACCTCTCCCTGTGCTCCTCCTCGTTCTGGCTGGATGAGACATGGAGAACACACCTTCCCTTTTAGAAATTCCCCTTAATTTTGAGGGTTGAGGTTTAAGGCTCCTGGCCACGGGTCCTGCACCCAGAAGCCTTGGCAGAGAGACTAAAGCCTGCAAGAACCCTGGCAGGGACAGACTCTCAGACCTCATAATAATAATCGATTTATTTCAATCTATTGTAGAATGGCAATTTTATAAAACTCCAGGTGACTTGCTGGAGTAGTCAAAACCAAGTCCAAAAGCTATCAAAGTCCTGTAAACTTTGGCAATCTTCTTATCATGAGGATTCATCAAGCTTCTGCTAGTAGTGTGCTGAAACTAGAAAGGTTTGGGGAAAGAGAAAAAAAATTCAGTAAAACATTTATTAGCATTTTGTCGAGCACTAGGACAGGCTTCCCAGGGAAGTGGTAGAGCTGCCAAACCTGGAGATTGCAACAAGAGAGGGGACCCAGCAGGGAACAGTGGCAAACCCCCATCCTGACTTGAGATCCTCCAGCCTCTGCTGTAGCAGGCAGAAGGACAAAAAACACAAACTCTAGCCAGAATTTTGTATCTGGATTTCCAAAGACTGTCTTAATTTGGGTTGCTCAGGAGATCTCTATTATTAATTACCCTAAAATAGATAAAACCAAAGGCAAGCAAAGAAGCACCTGTCTGGGAAGCACTCATACCTTGACCAAAGACCAGACCAAAGACCCCAGGCAGCTCTTCCCCACCTCCTCTTCCCCACCAGGGAACCACTGGCAAATCAAGTCACCTGGAGGCTGCAAGTGCCAGGGATCAGGGTGGTGGGACCTGCACGGGTCATCTTTCTGCTCCTGACCAGGCAGGTTCAGGCTGGCAGTGCCTTTGCTGTGTGTAAACAGGGAAGCTGCAGCTGAGAGGTTAACGCAATTCCATTCTTAAAAAGTATTTAGAAAGGTCATTTAAAAGAGTGTTACCAACTAGTTTAATGCAGCACCACCATGGCCTTAGTAGTATTTAAAAAAAATTAATCCTAATATTAAAAAGAATATATATTTTGTTATGATTTCCATGCAAGCAGTGTAAATAATTGACGGAGGATGTTGCAACCCTTCCAGCGCAGCCCTGCATAGCAGAAAGAGAAAGTGAAACAAAGTGCAAGACGGAAAGCCCTTGGGAGGGCAGGGACACAAGGCCAGGAGGAGCCTTTGGCAGGGCTCCTGCCTGCCCAGTGCCTGCCCCAGGCTCCCAGGCCCAGGCAAAGGCTGGGCAGAAGGTTACAGCAGGGGTTAGTTAAGTAGCACCTCCTCTTTGGTCACCTAGCCTTGCATTCACATAATCCTCCAAGTCTTGTGTTAACACACATGGGTTGGGTTTGGTTTTTAGCTTAAATATATCCCATGCTCCGGCTTTTTATACTCACTCGGAGACTTACGGTTTTATTTTCACACTTGGGTCACTTCGAAAAAAAAAATGCAGGTGGCCCAAATAAACTTTCCCTAGGTTTTTCATGTATGTTTTCTAAGGAGAACTGTAAAATGAACAGTTAAAGAGGATTGTTGGAGCTTTTGAATAAGGATGGGGAGCAGCTTCCCTATCAGTTTTACAATTATGTCCTCCACTTTGCCTCGACCCTCACATTAAATGCATCGTCCCAATGCCAAAAGAATCAACAATACTTACCTGACAGATGCAGATATTCAGATACACAAAACAACTATTTATTACACGCATTTCAGGCAATTTGAATTGTGTTATGCATCCGTGTTTCCACCTTTCTTTCCTATATTTTGCTTCACTAAAAACCTTCACAAAGCTGCATGCATGTAACCTGCCTCACACAAACAACCTCCCAAGGTTAATTTATTACCAATTAACTTGAGGAGCTCAACACCTTTGCAAAGGTTGATGTGAATGCTCCAAATCTATAGCTGGAAATCAAATACAGGTAAATCTCTGATTAAAAAAATAAATAAGGAACGTGATTAGTAATCCTTTGGTGTTTGGATACCAACCCAAAAGCAAGTGAAAAAGGGAGCAAGGCTAATGACCACATCCCCCTTTTAGGAGCCGAGCTACACACTGTGCAGCACAGTAGGTTTTCTCTGAAGCGTTTTTAAAAGCCTTTTGTGGGACAAAGGAGTTGTCCAGAACTTTTATTGTTTTAAAATCAAGGCAGAAAAATAGGAAAATGAGTTTCCTCAGCAAAAGTCACGGACCAGTGATTCAGCACAGGGGATATCAACTTGAGCTCAAGTTTCGAGAGCACCGGACAGAGAGAAGTCCAGGTAAAAAACTCAGTTTGCAAGTTTACCTTTGAAAAACCACCTGTGGAGCCTCCTCTGCCTTTTGGCCTTTTTCAGGAAATCCAGGAGGTCTCAGTGATGAGAGATTTCTGCTCGCTGCGGGCACGAGCCTCTGCTCGGAGCAGCGCTCTGGGACACGCAGTCTCTTTGTTTATATTTCAGTGCTACGCGTGATTAATCCTCCATTTCATTCATTGTCTTTTTACTTCTCTGCTACTGGGAACAGTAAATAAGAGGGAAGTTGTAACAAGAGCCTCCCTTTTATTCAGAGACCTTCTGTTTCCTGCAGGCTGGCGGCTTCGAAAAAAATCACAGCTCCATTGTGCTCCAAAGTCATATTGAATGATTCAGATGAAAAGAAAAACTCACGTCAGAAGGAACAGGGGACTCAAAGATGAGTGTTGAGGCCAGCAGACCAGGGACATCGACCCCAGGCAGCAGCACATCCTGGGAACGTTGCACCCTGTGACAGCAGCAACATTATGGTTTATCCCTCTGTGCTATGGGTCTGCGGAAGGCAAGTGGTGCTGCCGGTATTAGGGGTGTCCCTGAGCACCCCTGGCACCGCGGGACTGGCATCGATTCCCTGCGGGTGGTGGGGCAGCAGGACAACCCTCCTGTCCTACCTGGGGGGCGCAGATCCAACCCCCAGCAGCTGGGGGAGGTGAACTCACTCCTTCCTCCTGGAGCAGGGCTGCCAGCGGTGGATGCTAGGCAGGGCAGGAAGAAGGGGCAGGGTCACCAGCGGCACAGGCAGGGAGGCAGAGCCCGGGTGCTCCTGTGCGGAAGCAGAGCACGCAGCGATAGAGACAGTGTTGCCATCACTGAACATCTGGTACTAATGCTCCCCAAAAATAGATCGCTTCCTTCTTCCACCTCAAAGGAAACAGTGTTAGAAGGAGTCTCAGATACAGCAGGACTGATGCAAGGAGGGGTCTCGTTCACTGACAGCCTCCCACTGGGAGCCACTTACACATCCCGGAGTGCGACTCTGGGACCAGACATCAGCCTCAAGCAGGTTCCAAGGGATTAATCCTGCTAAACGCCCCGACAAACCCACGTGGGTTCCGTGCCTCTCAGTGCCCCGGAGCGGAAACCCACCGGCACTTTCCATCGGTGGCTGGTGTAGCAAAATCAACCCCTCTGTCCTCAAAAGCTGCTCCGGTGCCGAAGGGCTCGGGCTGTGATCAGCCCTCACCTGCATTTTCCAGTACCGGTTTTACATTACAATGCTGGTTCACAGCATCTCCCTTATTGGCAGGCGTCAGGAGAAATGTGTGTCAACAAATCTGAAGAGAGCGTAAGCGCCGCTGCAGTGAAGTCTGATAATAAAACATGAGTCACTGTTATTCAATCATTTAACAGCGCACGTCTTGCAAGAGGAAAGTTCTCTCTTCTAGGAATCACCGCCACACAAATTTGAGAGTTTTTTTAAAGAGCACCCTGATTTTACTTTTAACTGCGTGGCTGAATCTTCTAAGGGCCGATTCCTGCTATCCCGACTTGCAGCCCACTGCCCTGCACTCCCTCTGCATCTGCATTTGAAAGCCAAGGCGTGAGGCACCCAGCCCTGGCATGATCCACGACCTGATGTTCTTCGCAGCAGTTTTCACGCTCAGTGTCTCCCCAACAGCAGGAGTGAACTGGCAGCAAGGAGGCGGCTGCTGGGACTGACCCCCCCGTTGCCATCGGTGCCCCCACACCATCTGCAGTGCCGCTGGCCAGTGTTAGTTTAGGGGATGTGGATTTGTCCCCTGGGCTGGGATGAGGAAGAGTGTGGTCAACCCCAGCATCTTAGAAAGGGAGACTTTTCCCCATAAAGGTATTATTTTCATTGTTTTCTTACATTTCAGTTTGGGAAGGAGCAGGAGGGATCAGGGGTGTCTTCCCAGACATTTCTTCAAAACTGTTTTTATTCTTGGTAACAAATGCCCCCACCAAACACAGCAGCGCACGTCCTTGGTTTCCCATCCGTAAGCCTGATTTTTTGAATGGCTTCTTGGAAAAAGCATTTAAATGGTGACCTCTTGCTGCTGTAAGATGTGCAGGGAGATGGGTCCTTTCCAGGCATTCAAGCTATAGTGCTTGGTCTTTCCTGTTTTTGCTGAGGAACTTTAGGGAGGTCAGAAATACATGAATTGAGCTTTTGCTGCCTTAATAGGTGAAAGGCTGCTGGAAGCACGTGGATAAACTTCCTCTGTGCCAAATGACCGTCATTTAAGTCAAACACTTTTTAACAATAGAAGCAAAATTTTAAAAGGCGTAGTTAAAAAACCCCACATTTGCCTGTCTGTCCTCCTTGCTCCGTGCTGCTCTGCCTCTTGCTGCTTAGCTTGATCTCGAGCACTCCTGCTGCAGTGAAGGCTTGAGCTTCTGATGTGGCAAACAGGTAGACTAAGCTAATTTATCGTTCAAGTCTTTTATTCCATCACAGAGTGGCAAAAGGGATGGCTCGTCTCTCTTGCGGGTCACCTCTAATAGCAATTGCTTCAGCAAGATGGATTTCAAAATTAGGTGCTCTTGGAGCAGAAGCCACACTGTATTTTTCAACAGCACAAAGCAGCCGTAAGAGGAATCTGATCTTCATTCTTCATAATAAATTCACTGGGGGAAAAAAAAAAATCCATCTTTGTTTTTCAGCTTGAAGCACTGTCAAAAGAAAAGCCAGGGCACACACAACATATACAAAATAAAAATACAAGACAACTTCAGCAAAATGATAAAAAACTCTCAGAGATTTACTTTTCCTTCTTTTTCTTACTCAAACATTGGAATAAAGTCTGACAGCTTGTCTGCAAGTACATTGTTTTGGAATAAAGGCTAGTGCTAATTTAAAGTGGATCTATTCTAGGCTAAATTAAGACCACCTCAAAGAGGTTTTCAGATGTAGGGTGCAATCCAGTAGCAGTCGGGGGAAAAGTTTATTGATACACGCCCATATTTAGGCACTCCATTTGACTTAGCACGTTCGTAAAATGTCCCTCAACGTATTTCAGGTGCTAAAATAATGTCTGCTGCAGCCTGAAAAAGGAAAATGTCACACACTGTTATTTTCTGCTAAAGCGCCCCAAAAAGATACGATCTCTAGTCACGTACAGACTCGTAAGCTAAAGAATATAATGGAGGAATGTTTGAAAATATTTGGAATTTTAGTGTTATTAATAAAATGATTGGTATGTTTGAGTCCTAAAAGCCTGTAGCTGGTCAGCTGCTACTGGCACAGCCTGGAAATGGTGAAAATTAATCAATTCTTGTATTAAACACTATCTTTGTATTTTGCCATGTCTCCGTTACAGACTCTGTATTGAATAACTCATTATAACCCAACACAGCACATTGCCTTTATTCCTTTAATCTCCTGTCAGGCATAGCTGGGAAGGCAGAATGGGAATGTTTATTCTAACTAGCAGGTCTTACCCTTAGGCTAGCAAGAATTAGGAGAGGTTTTTTCAAAGCTCGGCTTGTCTCCCATCTGGAGAACCTAACGCTGTGGCTGCAGTCCACCTGGCTCCTCTTCTGGAAGAGTCATTCAAATCCATCTTCCAACTTTCTAGCAAGCCTAGACCCAGCTATTACTCAGCTTTTTCTCCTTCAGGATGGGCTGGTTACACTGATAAAAGCACTGTAAAGAGGCTCAGTGTCAGCAGCGCCCTAATTAAGCTGCAGAAATCAGCCACTTCACACTCCTTACTTCAGGTTTCCAGTGGCGCGTTTGCCTGGACAGAAACATTTTGTTAAATAAGATCAATTTTTGCTAGAGCTGGTGTGATCACTGAAAGCTCAGTAGAAAGGATGAACGCTGTCCGTACGTTTAGTTAAACCAGCTTAAAATTACAGAGCGTATCTAGCACATCTAGGTGGCTGCAACTGCAGCTCCTTTCAGGACCAACTTGAGATAAACAACCATAAAAATCAGTCTGGCTTCATCTGGCATTCAAGTTATCATAGCTACCACATATTAATATTCAAGTTCTCTCCAGACCAATCAATTTTCTGTTGTTGTTTAGAACAGGAAAAGCCTTTTCTTCACCTCTACAACAAGCATTTATGTGAAGGTTATAGCCCTAGGAGATCCTTTCTGATAGCGATGTCAATGCTGTCAGTTCCCTTGTAGGGAACCACTACCTAAACAGTCACAATTTCACCGCTCATTATCCCTCTTTTACCGCAAGCACCCATTTTTAAAGATCAAGGGGAGGCAGACTGAAGCTGAAGTGTCAGCAGTAACTGACCTCGGATCAAGTAATCTTGGAGTGGTCAAGTGTGACCTGTCAGTGCAGAGACCCAAATAATCCTCTTGGTCAAAACTGTCTAACTGCTGGAGCTTGCAGGGGAGCACAGCTGCGGAACAGGGAGGTCCTTTCCAGCAACAACTCTCAGCAGCTCTTCTTTAAGAAGGGGAATTAATCTACCTATGGCATTCCTCTTCACCAAAGAACACTCTCACTGTTTCAAAACAGTTTTATAGCAGACACAAGTGAAGGCTTCAGTCCCGATATCCACAGGCCAGCTCAGCTGAATTACGGGGATGTAAAAAGTGCTCCTGAGAAAACCACGACCACTCTATAGAGAGCTCGGGAAGCTTTGGTGCATCTCCCATCCAACACCAGCCTCTGCAGTGAGATCCAGGAGGTTCTCTTCCTCAGTAAGCAGCACTGATAATTACATTACCTACCCTCTTCAGCCTCAAGCACACTGTTTGTTATCAATGCGCCAAAGTCAAAGGCAAAGGCTGTGCCTGGCTGCGGGGAAGCGCTCGCTACTCATCTTTTAAGTTCAGCTGAATCCTCTAGGTTACTTCTGTCAACATCAAGCACCGAGAAAAAAGGCACAAGATTAGGGGGATCTCATTAAGTATGCTTGTTCCAAGAACAAGGAATGTGTCTACTTTCCTCTGATGACCTGGGGAAACAAAAAAACCCTTCAGCACAGAAAATTTATTTGTCATCAGTTATGAGCATTTGAATGTGTAATATCCAGTTTAAGGAGGAAAAAATGTCTGTCCTATGCTTTCTCTATCGAGACCTTGCAAACAGCATCATTCTTCTGCTTGAAACAGAAAGCAGGGATGTACATATCTGAGAACACCAACACACACAAAAATCCCCAAATCCTTACGGTATTAAGTGAGCCATTTAACTAAGTATTTAAAACCTCTGCAATTATTAGTTTATTAGTATCATCCAGGATTTCAGATGTTCAATATTTCTCCTGAAGTTATACATAAATGCAAATTGAAATAAGAATCTGAAAGTCAAAATTGTATAACAAAACAATACTCCATCACAAAAGCGTGTAAAATTACAAGAATGCTTTTTTTTTTGTTTGTTTTTAAACACTGGCACTTAAGAGAACCATAATTTCGTAACCACAAAATTGCCGAATTGTCCCCCAAACTGGTAAGCAGGTATATGTGAAAATAGTTACAGCTGCCAGCACTTGAAGTTTTACTAAATATGCAAAAAACCCCTTAGCTTTGGTTTTGGAAGAGAACTGTATTTGACCAAATTAGACATTGTTGGTATACCATAAACATTTAACTTTTTAATGCAAAATTTAATAAAATGTACTTTTCCATACAACTATATTTAACTTAAAAATGGGCAAACATCAAGAGTGCGGTATAAAACCTAACAGGAAAAATACATCTTATCTCATTTTCAATTTGAGACAATATACAACTTTGTTTAAAGGGCTAAAACTAGAATTTCAAGAATACAAATATGAATTTACATAGATTTAACAAATAATAATGGTACCATTTATAGAAATCTTAGAAAGAAAAATCATTTCTTGTGGGCCCTTTGCTACCAGGAGTCTCATGGTATAAAGCCCATGGCCATCACCAGACCTGTCACCAAAAAATAATATGGTCATTTCATGCTTTTAACTTTACACATTTTAGGTACGCTCATCGCTCCCAGGTGTTCAGAGATTTACAAATATAACTTCCATTACATGGTAACAGAGTCACACGTGTAAATTTCTCTACACCAGATGGACATACACTCTTCCTATGGGTCCTTCTAGGACAAAATTTAACATTCCCTCCCTCCCCACCCCCCAAAGTATTTAGTTTCTGTAAAATTGAACTCTATACTTCTCAACTCTCCAAGACTGGTAAACTCATGCAACTCAATAGAATATTACATTTCACTAAAATCTGAACAAGTATCCGTTTGCTGAGATTGAATTTTTTGTTGTTTCCAGTTATGGAAGAATATTTTCATCATATGCCTATATATTTCTTTTCTTACCCTATCATGATAATGCAGGGTATGGAGATCAAAGCTTTGTTTATCAGCTGGTTATATGAAAAATGAAAACTGTAATATTCCCGTGATCCCATACGGGCATTCAATAAAGCAAAAGATGAGTTCCCCTCAAAAGAAAAAAAAAAAAAAAAAGAAAAAAAAAAGAGAGAAAAGAAAAAAGTATGACTCTCAAGGGCACCTATTAAAAGGACAACAATACTAATAAAAAAAAAATTGTATTTACTTAGAAGCATTCAGAATGTCAACAAAACAGCTGCAACTTTTTTTCTTCCTTTTTGCAATTACAGAGTGGTATTCAGTTAACAGAACAACAATTATTTTTATGATGCATCGGAGACAACTGAAGATGAGAAATGAACTACATCCCCAAATATAACTAAATTTGTGCTGTGCACCAACAAGAACCTGCTTTATAACTCCCATGCCAATTTACAACCCCCACACTGTACCAGGCAAGGTTAGTGGCCATTGAAATACCACTAAGGACAGGGCTATCTAAAGACACATTCGGTAGTGTGTTAACTATACAAAAAAAGAGACACTGTACAGTTTAAAAACAAATCTTACACAGCCTTACATTTCAATTTTTTTTTCTTTAAAAGGAGTGAGTTGTGTACAGGGGGGTTAAATGCTTTATAGACAAGAAAGAAATTGCTCTAAAAGAGACTTATTCATCATCATCATCGTCTTCATCCTCCTCTTCTTCCTCCTCTTCATCATCTTCATCCTCTTCATCTTCGTCCTCATCCTCCTCCTCTTCCTTCTTCTTCTTGCTCTTCTCGGCCTTGGCAACTACTTTTTTGCCTCCATCAACCTTCCCTTTGGCCCGGTATGCAGCAATATCCTTGGAGAAGAAAAGCAGGAAGAATCTCTCAAAGATTTAACCAGCCAAGATGTCTGAGCAACCTCCAAGGAGCACTCGTGAAAGCAGTCACCCAGGTACCTGCCCTTTCTGCACATCCACCGGGGTAGGACCAGGAGCTGTGGCTTCAGCTCCGAGGTGAACTGAAGCCAAAGAAACGGGAACCCTCTAACACAGAAATTGCTCTGGCACGCTACAACACACTGCTTATGGCTGCTAAGGCATCTTCATTGTTAGGCTTCTGGGAAGAGGCTGGAAAAGCTGCCACCTCCGATGGTAAAGGCACAGCTGAGCCCACTATCCCATAAGGAAATGAAGTAGGTAGACCTCTTAAGATCTTTTTCTAGCCCTACCTTCTACAATGCCTAAAGAAATGCACAGGAAAACCCTTATTTGAGGCACAAAACTGGGATTAGCCACCCAGAACACATCAGAATGACCCAGCCTAACAGCTGCAATGTTATGTCTCAGCAAAGAGCGGTTATACTGAACTCTGCCTAACAGAAGTTTACAAAATAAAAGGTATAAGAACTTGATTAAAGGGTAGACAGTGCCACCTTCTGCATGCAATAAATTTATTCTGGTCGTTTGAAACGCACTAAATTCAGTTCCTGTTACAGGGAAGTCAAAACTGTACCTGGAAGGCACAGCCATAAAAGCAGTTAAGACTTCCCAACTTTGTGCCAAAACAGTAAAACAACTAGGTGGGAGAACTGATCTACAAAGCTACACACCAGCTACAGAGAAACACTGACACATTTACACAAATGGTCCAAATCTTCAAATATTTCCCACCTAATAAACACTACACCACTAATCTTACTGTTCTCTTGGACTCCCCTAAAGCTTAGCGGGAAATTTTGAGAAGATATGATACACACTAAGTCAAAGGCCAAGCACTGAAATACTGAAGATTACTGTACCTTAAAACTCCATTTGTAAGAAATAAAGACATTACTAGTGGAAATTAAAATAGTATCTGCGGATATAGATTAATAACTCTACCATTTAAAAAACATCTGAGTTGCCTTGGCTGTGTGTACAAGCAATTACCATGAAGCTGTACAGAAAGCACCATGTGGGAAAGGCTCCTGCAACTCCTCTCTGGCACATCAACAGGGCTCAAAGGTTCCACCTTGCACACTACAGTGCAAAAATTTTGAAGTGGATTTGTTTGCCAGCAGGAGAAATACTCAGAGGAAGGTGATGGCACACCATGGACACAGGTGCCATATGTCAGCTACAGGTGGTCACTGACCCCTTGTGAAGCATCGTCAGGGGATGCCAATGTGCACCCCCATCCCTCCTCTTCCCTTCCGTTCCACATTCTGGGATGGGAATCTGCCTCTAGAAATAATCCCACGTGTAGCACAATCCTGTGTGCACAACAGAATTCTACAGCTCCAATTATGATGGCAGGATTCAGCCTTAATAATTTAAAAAATTGTATGACAAGCTGCTTCATATGCATAATTAACCAAGTTCATTACTAGAAAGGAGATGGACACAAAGGAGGTCCAGGAAAAACACATGCCTAAAACTAGCAGCTCCTTTGTGTCTTGTCATTATCGCAAGAATATATTTTAAAAATCATCTACGTGTATCAATTATCCTAACATTCAGGGATGCTTGCCAGTATGTCCAAAATTTGGGAGAACCAATTCATTCCTTACTAGCATTACTTACCGCTACCAACTCATCTCAAATTCTGCTGTGACCTATGGATTTAGTAACGATACAGAACCCGCAGTATTTATTAAACCACCAGCCCAAAATTACAGACAAATGCAAATAGTTCAAGGTAAAGGACTCCAATTTAGTGTTATGGCAATGAGCCACTTGCCCCTGTATGCAACCTTTTTCAACAAATATAATGAATTATGTCATTAGCATATTATAATTTGTAACATCAGGTATCAGAGTACACAACAAGGAAAAAACCATCTAAACTGAGGCTTGACCTCCCCAGAGCATCTCCCTAAGTGTCAGTGTTACCTTTTCATACTTCTCCTTCAGCTTAGCAGCCTTCTTTTCGTAAGGCTGTTTATCATCTGCAGCGGTGTTGTTCCACATCTCTCCCAGTTTCTTCGCGACATCTCCAATGGACAGACCGGGATGTTCTCCTTTGATTTTTGGACGAAACTCAGAGCAAAACAAGAAAAAAGCCGAACTACAGAGGAAAAGTAAGAGAAAATTATTTAAATTTTAGACTTCACTACAGCAGCTTTTGTGACCTTTGTTAGTGTCTCTTAAGAGCGTTTTGGAAAAAGCACCTAAGAGTGAGACGGACGTTGATTAAAACGGAAGGTATCAGAGCTGAACGAGCCACTTTGCAAACTCAACGCACCGTTGTCTCTTAAGCAATGCTGCACATCTGGCCCCATTTTTGTCAGGATCTTCAGATAGGTAGATTTTATATACCACACACAGAAAAGCTTTAGAAACTAGAGTAAGTGAACGATACTAGGGCAGCAAATGTTATATCAGAACTGTTAGAGGTCAGAGGCCGCAGTATTTGTTATGAAAGCAGTATTTTCAAACAACAGCACCAGCCCAAATAAGAACATTAGCTTGTAAAGGAACTTTCCTGCCCCTTTCAGCATTAGCTCAGTTTAAAACACACATACACACACAGTAAAGTACTGGTGTCTAGTAGGAAACGAACTTGAAGCCAGCTGTCATTACGTTGTGGCTACAGTTCTCATTTTCCAAGCTGATTTTGAGCAAGATCACCCCTCTGTGCAAAAGCCTCCAATCTTAAACTGACTGCCAATCAAAATTCTGCTCAAGCCAACACATGATGTGAGCAAGGCCTGCAGTCCTTTATTGCCATATTACACTGGAATTAGCCTCTTAATAGAAATTAGAAAGATCAGTCCGAATCACACATAGTCTATTTTTGCATCTACTTTTAAATGCTGCCATTACTCCAGCTTTGATATTGGGACAGCCTGCCTGAAAATAAAAGCTTAGCATTCGTAACTAGAATTTCAACTTATATTTACACCACTGGTGAGGAAAATCACGTAGTCTTGTATTTCTGAAGCTCCTGGATAAAATTACCATTTTATAGATACACACCAATGTGATGGTCCCGAACAAGACAACCTAAAGCTCGGAATTACTTACGGAGGCCTCTTCGGTGCATTTGGATCCTTGAACTTCTTTTTTGTTTCCCCCTTGGGTGGTACATAGTTTTTCATTTCTTTTTCGTAACGAAGCTTGTCAGCCTTTGCCATATCTTCAAACTTACCCTTCTCCTTAGAAGACATAGTCTGGAAGGCAATTAGAATCACAAAATACCTCAGAAGGGACACATTATGATCAAAACAGTATTTTAAGATTCAAAAACATACCAAAGTCCATTCCAAAATTTCAGCTGGGGGAGCCAAAGGTAAGACAAAGACAATGGATAGTTGCCACTCATCTTACAACTGCACTTCATACTTACCCAAAACCTGAATTTCAAAAGAAATCGTTTACAATCTCAAATGGTATTTCACACAAAGCAGTCATTTAAGGTTTTGAGGGTTTGTTTTTTTCAAAGCAGCTATTCCTACCTTCCATCGTTCTGAGCATTTTTTTGAGAACTCTGAGAAGTTCACTGACGCATCTGGATGTTTCTTCTTGTGCTCCTCCCGACAGGTTTGCACAAAGAAGGCATATGAAGACATTTTACCTCTCGGCTTCTTAGGATCACCTTTGCCCATTTTTGCTGATTTTCTGTAATAAAGCAAATGAGACATCTTTAAAACTTGCACTTTTAACAAACCCAGGCAGGAAGTAAGTCACAACCAAGGATCATGCCAAACAAGACCTGCTGGAGCAGTATTCTGAAATCATACAATGGGAAGAAGATTTACCTAAGATTTCTGTCATTCCTGTCTGAGGTGACCTGGACACAAGCACCCTGAAATCTCAAAGGGCCTTCAAAACGTGCAGTTATGGTCTCCTGCAAACAAGAACTATCCTTCCAAACAATCTGAAGTACTGCAGTGGAGACTTCACACCCCGATTATTACCAGTGTATTAATCATATGCCTGGGGAAAATAAACTCTATTGAAAGGAGGGGAAAAGTCTCCAAATATCCTGTCTCAGTGGCCTTCTGGATTACTGATTTCTTTCCTTTTACAGTCTGTGTTTCTACCTCTTCCCCTGTAGGCCCTGGGTGCTTATTTACAAAATGTATTTTTTATTATTTTTTATCCCATATGTTATGACTCTTCTTAATGTGCACTGCAAAAGCCTACTCTCTGCAGGTATACCTTGAAATACAGGAATGAAACAGCTCACTTGGTCAAATATGTTACAACCTACACAGGGAGAAGTACAACATTTACATATAGCCAGCCAGAGCTGTGCTCAGCAAGAGCATGATCTGACACTTGCAGGGACTGAAAAATACCTTCCTAGAACTTTCACACCCAAGTCAGACATTCGGAATATTTCTGCATAGCTCCCTGGAAAAAGTCACTTGCACCCTGACAAGCTCTGCTTTTCAGCACGAATTAAAAGGAGGGGGAAAAAAGTGTGAAAGGAAAAAAAAAAAAAAAAAAAAAGGCAGGAACGGC
>VZTF01002030.1:303210-344998 GCA_013397755.1 Cnemophilus loriae
CGGGGGGACCCTTGCGGCCGCCCCGCGGTGAGGAGCAGGGCGCTGCGGCCCCCGGCCCCTGCGGCCGCGCCACCTCGCCGCCCAGGCGCGGAAACCGGAGCTCAGCGGGGAGCCGAGCCGAGCCCGCGTGTCTCGGCTCCTCTTGCCCAGTTCCAGCCGGCGCACGGGGCTCCTCTCCGCTGCCGCGGCGGCGTGGGCGGTTCCCCCCCTTATCCGAGGTTGGGGGGCGTTTGTTTTGTTTTGTTGTTTCGTGGGTTTTTTTGGTTTTTTTCTTTCTTTTTCCAGAAATGGCTTCATCACCTGTCTGAACAACAGTCGGAAGATACTCGCTTTCTCCATAACCTCCTGGGTGACAAGGAGCAGTCCGCAGTGGTCAGGCAGCTCCCAAGTTCTCAGCAGTGGTGCAGCGATAGCCCGGCGCCGTCCCGGGCATCCCGGTGCAGGGGCGCGCTGAGCCACACCTCACCTGTCCTTCGCTGCTGCTCCTCTCCCTCTTTTTTTTACTGTCACTTGCACCGCACGAGGCAGCTGTACAGGACTAGCGAACAGGAGAAACTCCTTAACATCAGCTTCGCTGTTTATATCTACTTTATTGGTGCAAACAACGCTGGGAGGAGCGCTGCCGTGAAAAATCCAAAGCCACTACTCTGCCTCGAGTGTCAGCGCAATTACTGTAGTAACAGAAACTTGAGTGAAGAGAGGTGTACATTGGTCACAAATATTCGTGTGTAAATAGCTGATTTCGATAATTGCTTAATTATCATGCTCTCTCAAAACCTATCCATGAAGTTTTGGAAGGGTCTGCGGTCTACACACTAGGCATATCAATTGTTAGACAAGGCAGGGTGGTTTATGAAAGTCAAAGATCCTAAATAATGACCCTAATTCTAAAACTGCCTCATTTGTGAAGTGCTGGTGGACGTATGAAGACAGTAATTCTGCTACCTGAAATCATGCAAAAATACATGAATAGTAAGAAACACTAACATTTCTGTCTCAAGGAAAGTTTTTGTTTGGGGTTTGAGGGTTTTTTTCTGATTTGCACCTTAAAGTTTAAACCTTTATATGGAACAGAGGAGAACTGTAAAAATCACTAGTATTTATGTGGTCTAGTCTGCATAAGCTGATAGCTTTGCACATAGTGAACTTCTTTAAGGTTTCTTCTGTGAAAACCAGACCTGAAAGGAAGGCAAAGGAATGCTTTTATTTCTTGCTGTTGTCTAGAGCCAAAACTTCAGTAAAAGGCAAGTGAGGAGAATTTGATTACATGACATACTCCTGTAAGGGTATTCCTTCATCACTGCTATTTATATGCTCAGGCCAGTACAGGTTTGAATATTCTAGTAGGTTTCTTCTGCAACCCCTAATGACAGAAATACAAAAGAATTTACTCATCAGTTGCGGACAGTAGCATTTTTTACGGAAGCAATATACATTTCTTCTCTTGTTCATGCTGTGCTACATCCCTTCCGATACTTCACAAACATGACTTCTTCTGCAAACCTCATTGAAGTTCAAATCTGTTTTAAATTACACTCCACTAGACAGGTGCAGTCACTGAGATCACTTGGATAACACAAAACACCTTTGACTTCTTCTGCCCACAGAACATTAGGGTCACAACAGCCCAATATGACTGCTCCAGGAAAAAAAGTATGTAGCTGCAGAGGAAGTTTCAAAACTCCTGTTTAGTAATTTTGGTGTTTTACCAACTAGGGTATGCTTTGGGAAAAGACACACAGATTTGGATGTCATATTGCAAAGCAGGAGTAAAACTAGAATTTCAATTAGATATGTGTTTTCAAATACTTCAGTTTTTAGGATACCCTTTGTAGCTACTTACTTGGAAACTAGTAGAAATGTTTGTAAGGAGCCTTTTGGTTCAATTCCTTTTCCATGTAAAGCAAGCTGAACTTGAATGGAAACATCAGCTATACATTATCAACCTTTTTTTAAAGCATCCTTTTGTTCTCCAGTTTTCTTTAGAGGTAACAGAGGAAGGCCTCTCCAAAGACAGAACTGTTCTTCTTAACAATGTATTGCTGAGTAGGAACAGAAAAGTTCCAACTGAATGATGAAAAAGGTTTTATGAAAATTTTCCCCATTTCCTATCATACCCTATGTAGCTCACAACCAAAGACTTCTAGCAAACACAAACAATGCTGGAGAATTCCAACAAGTACAGACTACCTGGCTGGCAGTGGAGCCTGACTGAGAGAGAGATGCAGAGATCTCATTCTACCCCATTCCCAAAATAACTGTGAAACACATTGGTAACACTACTCCAGCAGAATTTTTGATGATGTCACAGTATATAAAGAACCTTAGAAAGTTTCTGCCCACTTTAGTGCTGTGATTGCTGACAGAGGTTGGAAAACACACTTGCATCAATTCCAGAAGTCACAGGGTGTGGGGCAGCGCACCTCCCGTGGGGCAAGAAGGTGGTTCTTCCATGCCCCCCTCTTCTCCTGCAAAATGTGTGTTCTGTGAAGGACAGTGCTTACTCCTCAGTGGATTTGGCAGGAAAGCAGATGATTTCATAGCTTGCTTCAACAACAAAGAGATTCAGCGTCATCACAGGACCACCAGATTTTGTCACTCTGTCCTCCATCCCAAGGAATGAGATCATTGTTTCTTTGGGTCAAAATTACTAGACTACTACAGTGAAAATGGCTTAGTAACAACTAGCTTGTCAGTCAAATCCAAAGCTACTGTTAGGCTATTTTTAACAAGATCTGAAAGCCTTTCTCAACAAAAAAGTTACATTTTCAGCTCAAAACGAGAGCAAAACATCTGTGGAGACAGGGCACCTGGGCACATATACTTCTGATGGAGCTGCTGGTAATGTAGATTGTCACTGTTGCTTTCAAACACTTCCGTCCCTACAGCGGGCAGGGTTTTTGCAGCGTATTTGAAAAAAAGCCCTGGCTGTATTTGCCCTTTTCCTGAGGCTGCAGTGCCAGCCTGTGCACAGCCCAGATTAACACAATTCTCAGTTGCTTATTAGATGCAGACTTGCTGCCGATCTTTTCCTCTGGTATCTTATTTGAAATCATCAGGAGATACACAGGAATGAGAATCAGCATGTCTGCAAACAGTACCAATGCATGGAACCTGCTTTGCTTTACCTTTCTCTCTGGATTTGCTCACACTGTGTCAAGTAATCTGCATACAGTACTGTTCCTCTTCTATCAGACAGCAGAGTTTCAAGTGGCTTTTTGTCCACTCCCCACGGATGAGTGGCTAGCTGGGCTGACCCAGGTGTGTGAGTAAGTGGTAACTGGGGAGCAGTGGCAGACAGGCCAGGTAACCTCGGCTGACTAAAGGCAGCAGTCTGGGAGAGGCAGGCAGGGAGCAGGTATGGCACCGCTGCCACTGCAGCGTTTTCCTCGCCAAGCTTCACGTGTGAACCAGCTGAATTTTGTTGACATGTGAGCCCTGAAGACAACTCCATTGTTTCTAGAGCTGATACATTCTTAAATCAGGGTCAGTATTTACACAGTGCTTTTATCCACAAAATGGGTAACATGAAAATTTGTACACTTTTTGTGGAATTAACAGATGTATGGCAAAGTATCCAAGCAAACAGATTTTCATAGCAAAAGCATATACCCACACTGTTCAGCTCAGAAAGTATGGGCAAAGGTATGTACATCAGTACAGACTTTGATGATCAGTATACCATGAACATTTTTTACAGTGAATATGTGTATAGAAAGTAACCATTTTATGGTAAGGTTAAAAGATTTACTCCTATGAAATAGGATTCCTTTAGCATCTTATTCCTTATGCGTAAGTACATAACTTCTTTAGTGCCTCTGTGAAGCTCTCAATGTGCAGTTTCAGACAGATGGAACTGTGTTCAGCTTCAACAGCAAAAAGGAGTTCAAAAAATGTTCTTTCAGGACTGCACTATTTGTGAAATCGCTGACCTGCTGAGATGCTTGCTTTGCTGAGAACACAACATGCAGTGCAACATCCACTTATCTCTTCAACTTTCACGAAACATGGCATCAAATATTCAGTCCCCTCCAAAATCTCCAGATCATTTATGTATTGTACACTCAAGCCTTCCACTGAGATAAGAGTTATCAGCTGCTTCTAATAAAGCCAAAATGCTGCTGTCCATCTTCACAGACACTGCTCTAAAGGTGTTAGTACTCACCAGAGGCAGGTAAGCTTCTGATGCTGACACTGCTGTTAGACTTCTACACCTGAACAGGCAGAATCCAACCAGGCCTAAGGTGATGAAAAATACCTGAGATTCCCTTCCTTCCTATTTTATCCAGCCCAGAAGATTCAACAAGATATGCTCTCTCACAGACAAGACTCCTTAGACAGACCTCAGTGCTCCACGTCAAACTGGAAAGATTCCTAGAGCTAGGTATAGTGGTGGGACAGAGCTACTATTCCCTTATCTACGTGTTTTCTGAAAATACACAATATAGAAATATCACGTGACCTGTACTCTGATCCTTTATGTGGGACTGTCACACAGCCTAAACCATCTGCTTCTGGAGATGAAGATGACACCTTAATGCCAACACAGTTCCCAATATTAGAAATCCTAGCACAGCCTTATTTCCACAAACCAGAAAAATAATGTGAATTTATGGGATGCTGATATCCAAAGAAGCAGGATGCAGCACACATCACTCCATCTAGTAAGTACACAGGACCTACTGTGATGTAGACTGCGTACAAGCAGTTACAGGAACTGCTGGAGTAAACAACCATTTGCTCACAGTTTCAAAAAGGGAACTTGCCTAGTTTGACAGGACAGTCTTACCCTTTTGCTGAATACAGCCAAGTGTACATGGATGTCACTGAATAGTGTCTGTCTCATCCCTTACAACACAATGGAGTGTTTCTCATTCATCCAAGGAATTGTCCATATACTCAGGAACTTCGTAAACTTGCTAACTTCCCAAGGAGACATGGTGCTCAAGGATAATTACAACTACTACAAGTTGTCAGCATTCACCACTCACTAGGGAGGGCAAAGAACATATCCTGGAAGAGCAGAAGCAGCCTCAAAAAACTGCTATCCTTTCTCCATCTCCCTGTTCTGTCCCCTTTTTCTTCTCTTCTTTTGTCCACACTCCTGTGTAAAAATAAGCTGAAAAATGCGTTCTGGCAGCTGTACCTGCTCACCAAATGGTCATCAGTAGCATTATTTAACAGGGAAGTAATTATCTAGCCAGACCCCCCTCCCCCCACTTCCAAAACGGTTTTCCAGTATGTACTGCACTGCACTGGGTGCTGCATTGGTCAAACACCTACCATTACATGCAACCATCCCAGTTTATTACTGGTTCAGAAAGGAGGATCACCTCTTAAAGGGCTGTTCAGAGAAATGAAGTCATGCTAGCATTCTCACGGAGACTGTCTCCAGCTTCTATCATAATCATCCTGTTTCTTCTACCATCTTCTTTCCCAGTGATGTCATCTCCTTTTATTTAATGGTTCTATTCCAGGATTTCTGAGACTCAGGAGAAGAAACTGAGGCAACCTAGGATGTAAGAAATCACATACTTTACATTGACTAAGCGTGTGATACCAAAAAGCATTCAAGGGAATGCCCACTTCTCTTGTCTTTTCCAACAGCAGGTAGTTGTTTTGAAAAGAATTCTGTGAGCTCATCATTGCAGGGGGACAACTTCTACCCCAAGTGACCCAGTGTTACCAAAATCTTAGTAATAACTTTAGCTTAGTACTTTCTTAACTAGAGGCCATTTGGCTTTCTATTCAGTTCTTGTTCACCTTTATTTTTTTTTCCATGAGTTTTAGAGGATTCTAAGTCTTTTGCATTACTTTAAATCTCATTTCTTCCTCATTTACCATGTTTCCACAAACCTTCATTTTGCTGAAACAAATGAAGACCTTTGTGGAATATGCCTCGAATTTCACAGAGGGAATGCTGCCACAATGGAAAGACGTATTCTTTTCAAAGTCAAAACTCAAGTCAGTTTGGACAGAAAGTCAATGTGGTGACCTCAAAGTTTTGTCAGACACAACACGAGACAAACTTGCATTAAACTAATGCACAGCACTGAGAGTTTAAATAGTCTATAGTTGAATGTAACAAAAATCTGATGGTTTCCAGGAGGGATAAGTGTGGGGCTGGGAGTGCAGATTCAATTCAGATGCTGATACGAATGATATGCGTGAAAGTCTTTGGGTAGGCTGAGATGTTTGACCAGACAGGCATCTGATTGGTCTCCTTCGTGTAAATTTAACTTATCCTTGTCCTAAAGTATGGATGCAAATCAAAACAAATAGCCACTCCTTTGGAAAGAAACACTGAAGCAGTAAAACTTTCAAGAGCCTCTTTGAAGCTGTGGATTTTGATTGTTTGAACTTTTGTATGACTTAATAGTGACAACTTTTATACCAAAAGGAATTCTTAATGCTATGTTATTTCTTCTATCATAGCATAACAGATCTCATAAATGTTCTTGGGTTTCCAAATATAAGCAAGTGGCTACTTACAGGATTAAATGGATGTAAGGGATATGTATATTCACATCCACTCACAGTCTCTATTTCCAGTGAACCACAACAGTGTGTTAATAACAAACATTTTTCGTTCAATCCTACAAAATTTCTACAAGTATGTATTACTATGCTAAACACAGCACTTAAGTTTTGATGTATTATTGTTGCTTTACAATTAAAATTATTTCCATTTTCACTTTTAACTCCTTAAAAACCTCAACATAAATACTTTTGGCATCCCTCCTGCACACCCACTCTTGCTGATTTGTGGGTGACTTTAAAACATTTAAATGTTTTTTAAAATCATCCATCCTTTTCTGTCCTCTAATAACTACACTCTGATGTGTAGAAGTCATATTAGGTAGGGTTTGTTTTTTTTTATCTGACCTTGCAAAAACATCCATTTCTAACCCTACTAACACAAGAGTAACTAGAGAAGTAATTTTACCTCTCTGTTTGTGACTAGTAACACACAGTAATGGATAGAAAAGAGCCACAAAAATCATCAAAGAATGTGAAAAAATAATGAGAACCCTAAAAAGCTCAATCTGTTTAGCTTTTTCTTAAAACAAATAAACAACAAAAAAAATAATATTGAGAAGTAACTTGATTACAGGGTAAAATCACCTTCCTGCGGAGAAAATAGTGAGTCCTAAAGAGCTCTTTAATCCATCAGAGAAGGCATAACAAGAATCAATGACTGGAAGCTGAAGGCAAACAAATGCAAATGAAATAAGGTAGAAAATTTTTAGCAGCAGGCATGATTACTACTTGTATTATCCTAGTACCTGGAAGCCAAGTCACAGATTAGGGGTCTATTAGGTGCAGGTAAAAAAACCCAATCCCGAAGCCAAAAGAAGACAGCGAAAACACAGAAAAAACTCCTGATCTCTGCCAAAAGGTTACAAAAAGCAGTAAGATGAAGTAACATAATAAACCAGTGATAATATTATCTGATATGACAGGCAGAACTTTCAGGCCATGGTTTCACGATACAAAGTGTTGAGTTGAGATACAGACTTAAGGTGATTCTGCATATCAAGACTGTTTTGTCCTGTTCCCAGAATTTCTCTACAGCTATGAAATGTTAAAACTGATCCTTATTTAAAAAAAAAAAATCAGTGCTAAAATCAGAGTTTTCATTTTTATTTTGCAACAAAATGCCACTGAATACTTTTGTAAGTATTTTGATTTTTATGAATTTCAGTGAATGGGTTGACCAAATTTTCCGTAACAGTATTCCCACCAGTTCTTTTTACAGGAACTTGCTGCATTCCTTGTGAGAAAAGACTTCATAACCCAGAGAAAAACATGCAAAAGCAAAGTATGAGATTGCTTTGTTATCCTCATAGCAAATCACTAGGCTTGGTGACCAATCTCAAGCATCATCCACAGATAATGTAGACATTAAAAAAACAAACTCAGCCCACAGTCTGGCAAGATTTCTCTGAAACAAACCTAATACGCTACCAAATTCTAACATAAAAGATAACAGGATGAGCTTGTGTTCCCAACACAATTGCTCTGGCACTGGAGCCTATACACCACCCTTGGTAGCTTACAAACACAGTAGGCCACTACAGTTTGACTGGGAAGAAGATTAAAGGGGTAAGCCAAGAGCAGCATTTTCTATTATTAAAGTTTTTGCCATCTATTTGTGAGATCAAGGATCAGAAGGATAGCCCCTGAAATTCACTGTGGAGAGAACTGGGAGCATCTCCTCTTATTTTTCACCAGGAAAACATGGGAGAAAAGCCTGCCTTTGATTTCTGTTTCTTCATTTAAATTATTAGCAGACTACAGCAACATCCCAATGTCTATTGCACTGAGAAGCTCTGGAGCAGCTAATTTTTGGGGGTGGGAATGCCGAAGAAAAAACAAAAGCTAAGGAGCTGGGGTCAACACTCCACAAATAGTCCCTGAGACTTGGAAGCAAACTAGATATACCCATGGTGTTAAGTACCCAGCCTTCTTCCTTCCCTTCCTCCCTGGAGGTGGCCAGCCTCCTCCCATCGGCTGATGTTCTGTGTTTCACTGAGCTGGATATTCACGTTCACATGCTAGACAGGGAATCGGTTACAACCATTTCGGAAAGCTTTCATTTTTCTCTTGTTCCTTGTTAAAAATACTTCAAGCTATAGCTATAATAAGTGACATTAAAAGAACACTGTTTCACTGCAAAGTTTAAACACTTAACAGCCTTACTCTTTGGCCTTGTGCACTCTGCTGAATTTTTCCACGGGACCACGGCCACCCCGCGTGTGCAGGACACAGCTCAGGAAGTGAATCAGGGCTGTGCATCAAATTCGATTATTTATAGGTTGGTATACGTGTTGTCTCTAGGAGTTATGCTGAGAACAAGACAGACAACTACAGGAAGAGAGCGATGGGCATGTGGTTAAGGCAGTTGAATGCCACACAGAACACTCAGTTCTGCCTCTGCCTTCACCAGCAGCCCCCGTGAGCAAGAAGCGAGTCAGACCACGCACCCTGGCAGATGGCCAACCAACCCTGTCTTCCTCATTTTCTGGGAGTCCAAACAGAAACACCTTGGGTCTTTTACGTAGAAATGCAAAGCAGATGATGATAATGGAAGGTTTGGCTCTTGAGGGGAAAATGGAGCCGGAGGCACAAAGTTAAAAGGCAGGAGAATCCAGTTAATACCATTGGCTTTACTACTGACTAAAGAAGTGGCTCAGTTTTCTCCTTGGTCTAACAGGACAGCAGTGCTTTTCTGTTGTTCTGGGAATATGAAAAAATTCATCAAATACTGTGAAGCTCCTTAATATCATTGTAATAAGCCTACAAAAACAAAACAAGTTTTTCTGATTCTCTCTATAGAAAGTTTTGGATCTTTTAATCTCTTAATTATTGTATACTGCTACATACTTGCTTTAAAAATATATACAATATAAATACTAACATGCATAGACATAGCAATGGGGAGATAGAACACATCTATTTTTCCTGTCATACTGTTTTTAATGTGATTTTGCAAAGTCCTTTCTACAGCTTCTATCAGGGCTATGACTTTAGCATTCCGTGAAACTGCAACATGGTCGTATGGAATAGGACAGGGAACAGCACTCATTGTCAACAAAAGATATTCACTGGCTCACAAAAAATAAAAATATCTTCACTCTCAGTTGTATGTTGTGTAACCACAGCTACAGTAATAGAAAAGCAACAGGAGAGCTAGTAAAAGGTAATGTCTTTTCTTACTTATTTTATTACATCAGAATATCATCATATTGAAAGCTTTCAGTAATACTAGGCTACCAAGTTTGCAAAATTAAATATTATACTTTGTGTCCAGCAAGAAATAAACCAATCTACCTACATCTTTAAAAATAACCTGAATAGTTTCAACAGTTACTCCGATTTAAAAATCTGAGTTAAGAGAAATACCACAACGACTGAAAAAACAGATGATGATCTCCTCCATTTTATGTAGAAAGCCACTAAATGTAAAAATATAACACAATAATCAGAGCAATCATGAGGTTTAGGCACACAACACAACAGAAATATTTTAACAGTGTCTGACAACATCCCAAGCACACGGTGTCTGAACACTACTGAAGTGGATGTGCATGAGACTCAAAGACAGCACCATTTTAAAGGGTAATTTTCATCATTTAGAAGCAAATAGACAAGGGAATGAAATAGAAATTTAGGTTCAGGCCTACAATCAGATCTTCAGAGTGAGATCTTGCCATCATCCAGAGTCCCACGAACTTCATCAGGCCCTCAGGCTATCGAGGTCCATTTGAACAAACCCAGTTGCAGGGTTAGGACCTAAATATGTAAAGAGAAAAAGGATGAAATCAGGTAACACAGCACACAGCTCTAATTAAAGAGCTACCAAACTAATCACAGAAAAATAATCTGAGTGCTGAAACCATGACAAGATCTATATTTTTACCACAAAATGCTGCAGCTACAGCAAAGGTTACAGTGATATCTTACACAGAGAGATTTATAGAGCATTAATTGATCATAGCACATTCCCCTTCAGGCAAAGACAAGTACCTGTAGTGTGTTTGCTCACCTCCTGTGTGCTGCTGCTTTTTTGTTGTTATATGTAATTTGCTTTATTATTTTTAATAAAAGAGAGTGGTCTAAAATCAATAAAGGTGATGTATTTATCTTTATCAGCTCTTCATTTCTAGACATGTAGATTTTCAGCCTCTTAGTAGCACGATGGCCAAAACTAAAATGAGATAATCTCACCATATTTTAAAACACTGTATAACTGCCAGAAAGTAAATAATATTTCTATAAGAAATGTCATTGTTATGCCTATCTGAAGGTTGTGAGAAGTTCTAGCTTGGCAGTGAGTCTCCCTAAGGTTTCAGTGAAAACTCATGGCAGCATGTACCTAGTATCATACAACTGCTAATGAGAAACAGACTGTAGCAAAAAAATGCCTACCTCATAATGAGGTTTGCCCACTGAAATATAGAACTTAACACGACAGGAGTGTGTGACAGCAGCAGTGAAGACACTATAGGAATATCAGATTTATGGTGGCACAAGCATATGGAATCACAGGCTACACCGTGGAGAGCTGTGTCATCCATGCACATGGACATTAAGAAGCCATTTTTGCCAAGATGAGACACTGACTTTACTTAGACCACTTATATATAAGGAATCTCAAAGATTTGCAAGGCGGATGAGATTTCCAAAATTTGTGAAGAAAGGAGATGGGTTTGTCTTTTTAGAGTTGGTGTTAGCTCAGGACAGATATCAAAATCTTTACTTCCATTTTAACATTGAATTGCCAGTTATATCCCACATGTATGTCTGAAACTGGCACATGGTAAAGAATCTACAACACTGGACTTCAAATATAGTGTCAGATTTTGGTTATTTTATCTCCAGAGAGTTACAGCCTCAAGCCTGGGGTCACTGTAGGCATGCTGGGGCTTGGGGGGCAGAGGCAGCCACCACGGCTCAGCCTTGCTCTGTGCAGGCAGAGGTCCCAGTCCCAGGGCCCAATGTGCCCATGGGGTATGTTTGCTCAATGAAATTATGATTTCACAAATTTTTAGCAAGCACAGAGTAATTTACTGCCTTATCTGGCTATCACTGCTCTTTCTTTGAATAACCTGAAGCTAATGATGGGCCACTAATATCAAATTCCTTGCCAGAGTTACATTTCCGAGGAAAGGCAGTTTTTAATTTCTCTTCCCGAAGCATACTACAAGCTTTATCTTTTTAATCTGGACACCTAACTACTCGACGCCTAGGACAACATTTCTTCTTGCTCTTGCAAACATACAGTAACAGTTTAGCTTTCCACACCTGGTGGGAATTTATTGAAAAACAACAAGAAAAAAAAAATAAAGCTGTTTGGATTTTTTTCTTCAGGTTATGTCTCCTTGATACTAAAGCTGCCTCATCTCTGGTTTAAGTGAGAAAAGCCTAGAATCAATTCTAATTCACACCTGTTTTCTACCATGTCCATACAACTACACACCACTGGAAAGTTAGCCAAGAGCAGATGTATTTCCTCTGTCCTTTCTCAACCTGTGAGTTCCAGTACATGCTAAAGGGGGAAGCAAAAGATGATTGTGGCTGGTATGGGACCTGGCTATAAAATTCTCAAGCAAACTGAAAGCTTCCTCCTCCTAGGGGGAATTCTTATATCATCAGGCAGAATCAGAATAAAGAATAGAATCAATTAATTATTACTGAAATACTATGGAGTATTGTTATTAGAAGACTTGACTTCATAATTTAATTGTAAGGAAATTACTGTATCTGTGTTCACCATTACTATAAACCAAATGAAAAGATTGGTGCCTTCCCAGCAAATGCAAAATACATTTTTTCATGCTAGGCACCCCACTGTGACATTACAAATCAAACTCAACTATTAAAGTCCAGTCCTTTGTGGCAGGTGGGGAAATATTCTAAGCAATATTATGTGGGAAGCAGTTGTAGGAGTGAAGAACATCAAATAATAAATAATACAATTATATTTGAGGACATCTTCACAGTTTTCCTATGAATGACTTAACTGTTGGTGACACACACAAAGCTGCACAGCTACACCATCATCCTGCCTATTGCTCAGACATATAACTCTAGCATCACCTTAGATCCCAAAGATACTCCAAATCCCAAGAATTATATTCATAATTTGCAGATACTTTCAATGCAACATTTCCAAGACGGTATTTTTCTTAATCCTCCCAATCAGCTAAAGTATTCAATCAGGTTAATCATCATGATCATGTTTTGATTCAGCAAGATTTTGCTCTCTGCTTTTCAATTCAGCAATGTATTTTCTCTCTGCTTTTGACAAACACAGCCTAGTATCAGACACATTCACTCAGAGAACTGCTGCAAAAACCCTTTTCCTAGTCAATCACTCGGAGAACATATCACTGTCTCCACAGCTCTCCCTGACTACTTCTGCAGCATCTACCACTTGTCTTCACTTTCCAGGCCCATCTTTGCTTATCACCACCACACCTATTGCTCCTTAATCATTGTCAGGAAAACAGCTGTGGTTTGCTCATGTTTGAAGCTGGGCCAATTTTCATAAAACATAAAGCCGAAAAGACCATTAGATCATCCTGTCTAATTTGATTATGTTGTGTTTGGCTAAAACACTTTAAAAACCCTCCACTTTTTACTGATAAAAAAATAAAATTCAGGGATGCTTCTTGTATCTCCTCCCTTCCTATCTCCCACCTGTCATTCAGTGTCAGAAGTCCAGTTTCCAGCTCCTCTCACACCCACATGGTACATTTTCAAACAAACCTCTTGTGCCTTTTCCTGTCCTATACCTTACACTTTATGGAAACTCCCTTAAATATCTGAAAACATACTGCATTACTGTTGTTCAAAGCTTCCTCTGAAATTGAGCTTACTAACATGCCCCTACAGCCCCTGTGAGCAAAATGTGTGATAAGTAGTTATATACACATCACCTGTTTTCAAACGTCTAAAGTAAGCAAGAGTGGGATTTAGGAGACAGATCCCACCCTACAGTAAATAGAGAGAGGCTCCTTGAGAGTGATTTGGTTGAAGAAACTCCTGAAACACTGCAATATGTCCTCTGAAGGAGTCTCTGCAGCCGCTGTGGAAACTGCCTAAGGATATCAGTCTTTTGATTTAGTTACATGAGTTGGATCCCTAAAGTATGAAGTTCCTCCTGACTACTAGCATTTCCCTTCTCCTCTGTGTATATTTTCTACTTTCAACTGTATTATATTTACACTGCTAAGATTTAAAATTGCAGATATTCTTTCCAGCACGTCTGTGTGGTGCAAAGCATCATAGGAACTAGTTATTTTACAATTATACAGAAACAGTCTTGCAATGCTATACAGTACTTCATTAAACAGATCCTGATCATGCAATTATCATAGCATTACACACATATGCCTGGTGGATGATGCACAGCTCTGTGCACCAACTTCAACTCTGGTATTTACTAAATTCCCCAATTCTATAATAAAGACCTGGAATGTGTTCATGGCTGGCACCAGCTTTTTTCTCCCCAGCGTGAATCATGGGCAAATCCTCAAGACAAATCAACATAGCTAAAAAAGAAGAGAAGGGAGAATAAGAATACTAGGAAGAATTAGGATATCAAGAAGAATTTCTTCACATAAAGGGTGATTAGATATTGGAATGGGCTGCATAAACAATAATCAAAAGTCATACCAGGCACCATGCAAAAAAGAAACAGAATAGAACAATTGGTACTGATGATGATCTAGTTCTTGCTCCAGGTAACAGAAAATAAGTTCTTTCAAAGCCTGAAGTAAGAGAAACTAACCAGGGAAAAATATTGAATTAAGTGATTTATTATAATAAATTTCATTAATAGCATAGAGTAAACCACAAAATGCTGAAAAGGACGTATTTGGTCCTGTATTACGGTACAGTCATTAATAATTCAGAAACTGGGGCAAGTACCATGGCATAAAATCTGCACTTATTTCAGTTACTCAGAATCAAGGAAAATTATTAATCTAACCAAAATTAGTAAGTGGACCCCAGAAACACTAAATCAAGTTTAAATGATGATAGATAGATAGATAGATAGATAACAGACACATACTAAAATAAACCCATAAAAAAACCAGTCTGGATTTTACGAGGCTTCAAATTAAAGACACAACTGTAAGGAACTTAGTGCAATAAAACTCAGTGTGTTAGGCAAAGGGAGGGTAAGTTACCTACAAAATGCCCAGATAAATTGATGTTAGTCACTAACATTTATTCTCCCATAGATTTAATTTACTCACAGTCTTATGTTCGCTTACTCACAAGCACTGACGCTTATCTGTTTAAAAGTCTGGCCAAGCTAAATTACATGAAAAACAAAAGACAAGCGCCATCAGCTATAAAGTCCTCGCCCCATTCCAAGAGTTGTTTTAATTATCAATATCAATTAGACAAGTCATCGAATCATAAATTGGTTTGGTTTGGAGGGGACCTTAAAGATCATCCACTTCCAAACCCCCCTGCAATTGGCAGGAACACCTTTCACTGGACAAGGTGCTCAAAGCCCCATCCAACCTGGCCTAGAACACCTCCAGGGATGGGGCATCCACGTCTCTGGGAAACTTGTTCCAGTACCTCACCACCCTCACAGTAAAGAATTACTTCTTAACGTCTAATCTAACTCTATCTCCTTTCAGCTTGAAGCCATTAACCCTTGTCCTATCACAACATGCCAGTGTCAGGTGCAAGGGGGTGGTAGGATTGCATCTGTTTAATGGAAGTCAATCATTAGATCAGTTATCCCGTAATGCGAAAACACAGCTGCCAGTTGCTTTGGCCTCAGGAAGGAACTAGGGCCCACTTCAGCAGTTTGGTGAAAAATCTCTGCTCAACACACCACTACAATCAAAATAAAAATAATAAAACATGCACCTTAAACAATTCAAGACAATTAGAAGAAAACCCGTGTAATAGGATTATAAAAATCAGTTCTGTGACCTTACCAGAAAAAAAAAATCCCATAGGAGGTACAGGTCACTCCTTCTCCAAAAAGATAGCAAAGATATGGATAGGGTTCAAGTGTGAACAATAATAAACATAGAAAATATCCTATGAAGAAAAATTGTGAAGATTCAAATAGAGAATACTATGCATGGACATGTAAAGTAATTGCTCTAGACAGGTCAGATCAGACATTTGTACGCTTGTTATCTTACAACACAAGAAAAAATACAAAGAAACACTGGAAGTGTGGAGAATTCAAAACTGAGCAGAAGAAATGTTTTTTCACA
Source organism: Cnemophilus loriae (assembly GCA_013397755.1). Taxonomy (NCBI): domain Eukaryota; kingdom Metazoa; phylum Chordata; class Aves; order Passeriformes; family Corvidae; genus Cnemophilus; species Cnemophilus loriae. The sequence goes on from VZTF01002030.1 coordinate 318,972, forward strand.
TCATATATAATCCATTCATATTGATTATCATGGAAATTCAGTTATTATTTTAAATACAATGTCTCTATCAATGACAGTATGGATTAAATCAGTTACTACACAGAGAAATCAGGAAGCAACTTATATGGAGTTAACATTAACTGAAGCATTAAAAGGTATTTACTAGTGAAACGGGAAACTGTATTATGGTTTAAGTAATAATCCCTATGTAAAAATATGAAATAAAAAAAAAGGAATAGCAACTTGATTTCATTATTGAAATTTTATTCACAATCTCACAGTAACTCTTCCTACAGTTTGCATTAACTACTATTAATAGCTCATTAACAACAGTAGTTATCTTTAGAAGGTTTTGAAACAACTAAAGTTCGGACACATTAAGCTTTTATGTAAGCAGTAAAGCCAAATACATGAAAAATTAAAACCAGCATGATTATAAACTTGTTTACTCCATCACTGCAGGTTCTATCTAAAATATATTTTTCCCTCATTTCCATTCATAGCCAGTTCCTTAGAAGCTTGCCTATTTTTCAAAGACCTGATATTGAACAGTTTTCCCTTTATAATATTTTTAAAAGATTATTTTAACAAGGATTCTCATCACAGATCTTGCTAACAAGCACCCAAAAACTGATTACTTACTGTTCACCCACAGACAAGTGAGCTAGAATTAGCTTAAGCACTGAATCCTTAGCAGGCCACAATTATACTGCTTGGTTATCTTGATTAGATCATCCTGGTTTAGTTTGAAATGTACACTGTCACTGCATATATTAAGACCCACATTACCCTGTTGTATTAGCAACTACAAAAACATATATAACATTATAACCTATATAACATATATAACATATAAAATATATAACATTATAATTTTTTCTCAAAGACCAGAGTCTTAATTTTATGAAGACAGGCATGGTAAAAATGAAAGAGAGCACAAGGATGTGGCTTCATATATTTTGGTTGATTTTTTCCATCATATCTGGGAAGGTAAAGAGAATACTATATTGTCTGGAGAGGGGGGAAGCAGACAGGCTGCCAGCACTGTCAATGCAAGGCTGGGCTTAGTCAGGGGCTGGGTCAGGTAAACAGGGCAGAAGTAAAAGGCTGAAGCATCACACAATACAACAGACAGTGAAAGCGAAGACTCAAACGTCAATAATATAGAGAGCACAAAGAACCAGAAAGATTGCCTGCGAACTCTTTCTTGGACAGAGAGAATACAGCTTGTACTAGGACACAAGAAACAGAGATTTAAAGAGCTACATGAACTTCATGTGGTGATACTTGAGTGTAGGCTTGGGTACTGGTTCTGGTACAGAAGGGAATTTCAGTTCATGGGCAGCTGTGGGTCTGAGAAGACCTTACTGCCTGCAATGACAGGAAAGCTGTCTGGAATAAAAGCAAAGCAACAGGTTGCAGAAAGTCTGTATAAAATTTCTGTACCCAAAAGGCAACATCACCTGTGTTCTGAAAGCAGCAGACCATTGACCACCAGGATATTACAGGAAAATAAAAACTACAGGAACAAAAAAATCCTTGGATAACTTACTCTGGTTTGCTGTTTTCACAGGCTGTGTATTTGAGTGAAAGAACTGTCACTCGGCAGATTTACCATTCAGTTGTACAGTTTCTACCTGTGATCATTTTAATAACACATCTCGTTGACAAATATTGTCACTTTCTAAAATAAAAGGGACATTTTGCTTTTCTAAAGCTATCATATGCTTGACAGTATGTTCTGAATGTACATAACTCGAAATATACCTCACTGGACATTTACCTGCAAAACTGCCCTATGCTTTTTTCCTTTTAAGTAGAAGGTGGGCAAGAGCAATAAACTAAAATTATGGGAGAAAAGGTGTAAACTTACTTCATTTAAATGTAAAGGAATTTCTTGTTAAGGACACTTCTTTGCTCATTCCAACAGTACCAAAGCTATTTATTTGGTAATAAGAGTTTCTGGACTGAAATAGACATTTCTGAACTTGTTGTTGATGATTAATGTACAGTTTAAGAGAGCTATTACTTTGTGACAGGCACTACAGAAGCCAAGTGTCAGATAATACATCAACTTCTGCTTCACTCTAATTCTAATTTAATGGTCAGAACTCTTACTCTTAACGTCTTGTTTCAAATATTATACTACAAAGAGTTCAGCAGGATACATAGTAGTTGCTGTAAAAGTCTTGTAGTGTGAATATCATGTAGGCATTAAATTAGATGTGTTTTAACATTAGCCAAAGCACGTTTTTGAACGCGAACATGTGCCACAATCCCCTGCATAAACCACCGAAGGAAGATCTAAGTTTCTGCTATAAATGAACAAAAGAAACCTGACATGAAGCCAGCGTGGAGCGGGCGCGCTGCTCGCCCCGGGCAGCGGCCCGGCCGGCGGGCAAAGGTCCCTCCAGCCCCGGCCGGCTGCGGGCGGCTGCCGCTCCCCGGGGCGGCCGGGAGGGACCCAGGAAGGGAGGGGGGAGAGACGGAGGAACGACCCGCCGGGTCCTAATGCCGCCGAGCGCGGGCAGGAGCCTCTCGCCTCCCGCCCCGGCGGGCAGAAGGCACCGAGGAGATGTTCGGACCATCTCACCGGAGAAAAGTCTGGCCGCGCTGGCTCGAGGACAGATCTGACGGAGAATCCCCAAAGGCCACTTGCACCTGCTCACGTGCAACACGGTCCGTGTGCCGGTGACTGGCAGAGCTGAGCACAGCCACGGGTGAAACCACCCGCGCCCCCGAGAGAAAAGCACTGAAGGATTCCACGGGAAAAGGAAGAGGACGGTACCAGCAGCCCCTGACATCGATGCACCTTCTATGCCTGTAAGAAACCCTGATTTGTTCGTCAGAACTCAGCCCCTGAGCTTTACCTGAGAGCTGCTCATCTTCACCATACAGTATGGGAACAGAAAAAACGCACTGAAACAGGTGGGAAAGTGAGAGAGCAGGACTAAAACTGTACATGCCGCAGAAGACACGAGCACGATTCCAGGATCTCTCCTGGCAAACAAAGGAAGGCTCTTGACAAGCCAAAGACTAGGAACAGAGGACACCCAAGAAGTGCAGTGAGGCAGCTTTTACACCTGAAGATGTGGAATACACCAGCACGCCCGCTTTCTGGCTTGCTGTTGTTACTACGGTCTATTAACAGCAAATGCAGCTGTACAAGATTACCACCCTCTGCACCTACACACCGTTCTTTCAAACACATCAGCCTGGCCAGAGCAGTAATTGACATATTTTCACTTTGCTACCTCCTTCTTCTCCTTGCCTATACATCAACACCACTTGAAGATTAAACAGTAGAATTTTTATACCTTTATAGGTTTTAATACCATTTTAGTGAGACATCCTTAAGTGACCTGAGATGACTTGGTCAGGGGGGTGCTAGAACTGCAAACAGGATTGAAACAGTTGCTTTTATTGCCTTACAGTGTTTTCTGTGGAATTGTGATCAATTTTCTTAACAGTTGCACATAGTTTTCATTAATGTGCCTAGTCTTACTGCCAAAGCTAACAAGGGATGGGACAGACAAGCTCCCCATCAGTGAAAGTAGAGTTAGGTGAGCAGTGACAGCCTCCTCCCGAAAACGAGCAGGGACACAGACAGAAAAAGTTGCAACCAATGTACAGCCATGAGTAGCGTTAAGTGAAAAATTTATATTAAAGAGTGGTCTTCCCGTAAATGTATCTGTTCACTTTGGCATAAACTCCTCCACTACATACTATGCATGACAGAACAGGATCATTATTTAAAAGCCAAAATACCTGACTTGTGATATGTTTTATCTACCCTGTCACAGCAATCTGTCTTACTCCTATCAAAACCACAGCCCCTTCATCCAGAGAACAAAAATTCTGGAGCCATACGCATAGTTTCAATATACAAATCAATGCAGGCTTAGAGTTAACACCACTATATGGCACATGAAAAAAACCCAAATGTCCTACAGACTCAAAACAATATCAGAAAAGTTTTACTTCATATACTTTTCAAAGCCTTTCCACTCACTGCTGTGACTGCACATCTCTCTCCCTATTACAGATACTAAAGAAGCTGCTCCTAGCAACATTCTGATGCAAAGCTTCTAACGCAAGTGATAATTTGTGCGACTTCATCAACAGGTAAATCTGTTTTGTTTCTCACATTCTTATTAAACAATGAAAAATCAAATGGGTAAGAAAGCCAAAATACAAGGAGATGTAAGGTAATCGGGGCCAACTGGTTCAATCTAACACTAATTAGTGTTTTCACAATGTGGAGAGCATTAGATCTGTGCTATCAACTTCCCAAATAAAACCATTTCTGAATCTGTCTAAATACTTTAAAAAATGCACAGGTGGCAATGCAAATCAGATACTTCTGTAGTCTCTCATCAAATAGTCCGGAAAGGAATACAATGAAACCGTACCACCTTGCTAAAAAAAAAAAAAACAAAACAAAAAAACAATTAAAAATTACTGTTTCTCAGTTCCAACTTGGGCTCACAAGACAGATGTAGCTTACAAAGTCAGCAAATCAACAGTGTGAAAAAGAACAATAAGACACGGTAAAACACAGCTTTTTGAAAGAATGTACGTTGAGTAATTGCTAGCACACGTGCGAAGTGCACAAAACTTCCCAAGGATTCAAACGGATATGAGCATCTTCCACATTTTTATGTGCAATGGCATCAAGTTTCACTGTGGGCTGCAATAGCGAGGGCATGCCTTGAGGCTGGCATGTTCATTTAACATATGAGTCATTCAGTGTGGAAACAACGTAACAGAAATATCCACAAACCAATGAATTGTGAAAGAGCTATAACATTTTCCCCCTCAGGCCTGCACCTAAGTAAAGTGTCACAAATAAAGTTAATATCACAGAAATGATTCAGCAAAAGAGGAATTAAGCAGTAAATGATGGTCAACTCTTCTAAGTCAATCACTTAACTGCTTTTATTTGAAACCATACCAGTCAATACAGTCATCTTAGAAAAGATCAACAGAAAAAGACACTCCAGACTTGACTTTTATAACTACTGCAACTACAGATAAGATACCTGTATGACATGGAAACTGCAAACTAGGTTTTTCTTCACTGATATCCTCCTTCAGAATTTGAGGGAATTTAAAACTAAAAACTTATCACCACTCCCTTAGCTCCCTTTCCCCTCACCCCCCTCCCCCTCAAAAAAAGTTGGTTTAAAATATAAAAAGATAAAATAATTAACCAAACACTGGACATACAATGAACCTGAGTGAAAGATTAGCCTGGCAAAAAGAAAAAAAAACAAAAAACGTTGTAAGCAGCCTAGCTTCCTCTCCATTAGCTTCTTACTACATTAGCCTACAAAATCACAGCAGTCAAAAAAACCCATTTATAAGTACATCAAAACAGGTATCTAATTCTACATTCATATATCTAACATGCATTATTTGTCCAAGGGACAAAAGACAAAAGTTAAGGGAACCTAGTATGCCCCTAAATTTTAAGTTGCTGATTTATGTTTCATCTTTTTCGTACTGGAATGAGTACATAGTACTTTGAGGGCCAGATTTTATCTCCCTCCCACCTCAAAAGTAAAAATGAAAAACTGAGTGTTACAGAAAGGGATATTAAATAGTAGTCACTCTTAGTCACCTTCCTTGCCAATCTAATTTCAAATAAGGAGACTGCTTACATTAATCTTTTTAGGTCTAACTTATGCACTTATATCAGACTGTTCGAGTGTGGCCACAGACCTCTCAGGAGCTCACCTACCAGGCATTCTCTGTCCTTCCTCCCCCAGTATCTTAGTGAGGATGCTCTGTTTCAATTAATGCTGCCCTAGGTACCTGTCATGATGCAGGTCTATACTGTGCAATGGAGTCCAGTGCAACTGGGTTCTGTCAGCTTGACTGGTGCTCACCCCCACAAGAATACACCCCCGTTTTCCTGCTCTCGCTGTGTGTCCATGGGAAGTATCTGTGCTAGCACAAGGATGTGTCTGAGCTCCTTATCCTTGCCTCTCAACAGGGCTAAGGCCTCTGACAGGCACGCTGTTACCACTCTCAGACATTAACCACCACCCCTCTGACCAACACAGTCTATCCGATTAATGCCTAATCTGCTTGAGACTCAGCTCCTGAGCCACCGCTGCTTTCTGCAGGGCATGACAAAATTAAGAGTTCCTGAGGTGTGTCAAAACCCTAATTTCACTGGAAGCAGCACGCTCTGGAACAGCTATCTCTGCTATGAAACTGGTTCATCGGAAGAATGCACAGTGTCTGTGCTGCTCTTTACTACAGAGCATATACACATCCAGCACCTCAAAATACCCTTACCAAGCAGCTTTAAGAACTGCCAGCTGCTACCAGAACAGTTCCACTTCAATATCAACTACCAGTGGGATTCAAAGAGTAGGAAGAAAAAGAGGCACAAATTCTTTGTTAATTTCAACAAGTCGGTATACACACAGATAAGAATATACTTGGCTTTGGTGAAAACAAGAATTTTTGCTCAGGGAATTGTTGGCCTAAGTTATTTCAAATACTAAATTTAAAGGAATCACTTCTACTATACTACAGTTACAGTAGAACTTTCATTGGTGTTTTTACTTGCACTTTCTAATTGCGTACATTATTTAAATGGTGTGAAAATTCCAACAAAGTAGTACCAGTACAGTAACTAAGCATGCTGTCACATTTTTTTAACCAAAACGAGGATTAAAAGTTTCCAGCTATGATTAGTTTGTCAATAATTACGTGCTTTGTATCTCCTGCAAAGCTGGATGCAATGCCTGTTAGAACATTCTCATGTGTAGTGGTGAAATATGGCATGAGAGATTATACTCTGAGTGAAAAAAAGCTGTTTTTCTTTTAAATGGCAGTTCAAAAATATTCAGTTCTAAATATTCAGAGAAACAGACTTACAAACAGTGAGCCATAAATGGCCACTAACTCCCTCTCTAAAATAACTTACTTTTCTAAAAAGATGCTTTCACTGTTTTTATATGCAAGAAGTCACTGCTAAGTAAAGTTATTGTACACTGCTTCAGAATTTAAAATACTGCATGATACAGAGCAATCCTCCTACTTTTCACATTTTAGAAGAAAATTTCATCAGACAAATCTTCACAGAGAGACACAAACACATTTTACTGAGAACTATCACGTAGTGTTTAATAAATTACATGCAAATTCTTACCAGAATGCCACTGCTTTTGAAGATGCCATATCCATTGTTATCCTTAAGATATCCATTCTTATTCATCATTAGTACCCTGCTTCCCTTGCACTCAAGCTTCGGAACGGATTTCTGACAAGCAACCCACACCTACCAAAATGGTTTCTAGAAAGCAAATTATATATCTGTAAGACATGGAAAACAAACCAGCAATTTGCAAACCACTGCAAGTGCAATGCGAACACAGTCAATAGAAAATTCATTCTGAAATGTTCATCCTATTATGCTGGACACTAATATAACCACAGCTGTAACATTATACTTTTAAATCACTGATTCACCTATAGAAAAACTGCAAGAGCAAAATTCCTTTTTATCCCATGGAATCTCATCTATTTCATCTCATTAAGGGTGGTCATTTGCCTATAAATGATTTTTATAAAAGAACAGGATAAAGGAACATTATTCTAAACCATACTTTGGGTCTTCTAAGGACTTATGAAAATTGAAATTTCATTTATGCTGGATAGAGCAAATACACAGAACAGTAAATGGTCCCCGACCACATAGAAAAACATGTCTAAACAGGTAAGACAGCACAGGGGAAAAGTCCACACACAGCACAAACACCAGGACTGTAGTAAATGTAACAGTATTTCTACTTTGCAGGTGGCTTTTGCTTGCAAACAACATAGAAGGAGGTACAGGGTAAGGAGGGCACATTGAGTGGGGGGAAGCATCTGCAGTATGCAAGAATGAAGCAGAAGTGAAGAGGCAGAATGGACAGCAAGAGGTGGAAGAAACAGTCAGTAAGCATAGGACAGAGAACAGCTAATTAAAGCCAGTGAATGTTCTCTGAATGGTCAAAGGTTCCCGGGCTTTTTGGCTCTTTCTGTTCCTGTGAGTTAGTCTCTGGCAAAGTCCTTTCTTTACTGCTCCCAGGCTTAGAGCAGTATACTTAGACTTATTTTATACTTATTTTCAGTTCTTTTCCCCATCACAATCCCGTCCCCACCTTTTAAGATGGGATAAACTATTTCACCCTCACTTGTAGCTTTAAAACAGAGATGATCTGAATCTGCTGAACAATATCTGCATAGAACAAGCACATGCAGATCAGCCCTATTTGCAAGTGATCCAAGTTCTAATATTTTGACTTCAACCTTCCTAATTCTTTGTTGGGTAACACATACTGGACAGCAAAAAAGTGATGCAAGACACTGATCTAGAAAACAGTAGCTGAAAGTTGGTAAGAGTATGTAAAACATTGTATTCCATGCTGAGTAAGAGTTGTTAGGATTTGGAATGGGGACAGCTGCTCCATAGGCTCTGGTGCACACAGCCAGATGGAAATATTCTAACCTTCACAGTAAACTGTACTTGTTCTAGTGTTAACTGAATAGATTAGGCTTATATCAGAACAGAAGATACATTTTCATCGTCAAAACACTCATTGTTTATATCCTTTAGCATAAACGGAGATAAGTCAGAGTAAAGAGCAAGTTTGCCTACAAACACAAGTCAAACCTATGAAACTGAAGTGGTGTAATTTTTTTATGGGGCTGTATGGATAAGGGCATATAAACTAGATTAAAGTCACTTTCATCTGATGCAAGATCTCCAATAGAAATAGTTTATAAAGGCATAGCAACCGCAATATAATTAAAAACAATTTCTGGAATTGGGCCAGCCCTCCTAGGTTGTTTCCTTCTATGCGGAAATAAGCTACCAATAGATACAGTTTTATACTGATATAGCTCTATTCACACCGGGGAAAGGTGGCTGATACTTTAATTATGCCAGTACAGATAAAGGAGAGCAACGTCTGATAGAAAACCGAATGTCTCAGTCCATTTACCTGTTGCAAGATAGCAACAATATTCCTAGTGCAGGCAACGCTTCAGAGTACTAATTGTTAATTTAAAAAATAATCCCTCCTGTGTCATTCCCAGAACATCACCAACCTTTGAAATGCTAATGGAATTACTAGAGACAAACCAGACTTTGAATGTCTGCCAGATTCTGTCAGGAGTTCATCTGACAAAAGTTTTCTCTGTGCTGCTCAGGTGTCACTATTCTTTTCATACCACCTTTTCTTTTAAAAGGATTATTTTTTTTTTTTTAGCAAAAATGTTGTGGTAATTTTGAATCTTTGTAAAAACACTGGTAAAAGCCAAGTGTGTGTCTTGGCTTGAAAAATACACATAAAAGCAATTATTCCTCCTCTGCCAGACTACAGCTTTGGAAATTACCTGTGACTTGCCAATGACAATAACAGGTAAGGCAGTTATCCAGCAAAAACTCTTTAGTTCAGCTGCACAATAGTACTTCCACACTACCTGTGCTTTACTTGGTTGTTTGAAAGCAGCATCTGCTAATTCCAGCTGTGCTGTTAAAAAAAAAAAAAAACAAACCAACTTTTCCAACTTTTTTGCTTCTAAAGGAACAAACTTCAGTTATTTCACCAAGTGTTCTTTAAAGCAGAAAACAAATGAAAAAAAAAAATGTTTTAACCACTGTGTTGTCCCTGGGACACTACAAATGGTAACTCCCAGACAACTGAGTTGAGACACGAGAATCACCTGACATAACAAGAACGCATTTTCCTCTTTACCTGTAACTTCTTTACAACAGCTTCCAAAACAGAATCAAGAGAAATGCATTGTTTTTGTCTCTCTATCTCTGTCTCCCCCTAAAATAAGACCTCTGCTCTCAGGAATCTTTGGATAAAGTGAAATATCTACAATTGCAACTTACTTATCAAAGGTGAACTGTACATGCCTCATTAAGAATAAGAACTGCAGCGACAACAACAATGCACATGTACTGATAAATATATTAGTTATTAAAAAAAGTAAAATACTCACTTTTTATAGCATAAATGTTCTCATCTTAGGGATGAATCTGTGTTAAAAAGTGAGATGCTTAAAAGTAGGGTTTTTTTGTTTGCTAGTTGATCAACCTCAGTAAGAAGAAAAAAAATTGAAAATAAAAATCAACACTACAATTCTTGTATAGCATCCTATCACAAATGAATGGGAAGGGCATACTTACATAGAAAATCTTGTTAAACTAACATAGTATCTCTATTTAGAAAAATTATATCGTTGCAAATAGTTAACAGAGCACTTTAAAGACGTGCCAGCAAATGTAGTCCATTATATACAGAAATTATCATTTCTCAATACTATGAAATTCTGTAAAAAATTAATCTAAAATACTTTTAACTTACAGAAAGCATCTTGAAGGATGCAATACTTAAATCTACTCCTTATAAATCAACTTCACTGCTGTTTTTGATGGTATTCCATAACATACATAATTACCACTCCACAGCATGATAATGAAGTTAATCTTCAAGGCACTACACAGGCTTTATCACCTCTTCTTGGTGAGCATGTCAGGAATGAGATATCCTCTCTTGGAAGACCCTGGAACTCCCATAGCTGTATTGCAGATAAGGCAACAGAGTTTCCTCCTTCAGAAATATAACCAACCAGTTCAATATGACAACATTAAAAGAGTGGGATCCAAGAGGAGAGCATTTAAGCTGGATGTTCATGACCAGGATAACAAATTCCTGGGCCTGCTCTCAAAGGAATGTCATGATGCTGGGACCTAAAACCAGCGTAGCACGTTGGGTGGTATCCAGTCCTGCCATTGTTGTTAAGCCCTAAGGTAAGCTACACATCAGCTCCCTCATGAGCCCTCTCTTAGACATTCCTGGAACATAAGTCCCAAGAACACGTTAAGATACATCTTTCTGAGAGGGCAGGAAGCTAATCGTGTTCCAAAGAACAGTGGAACAGAGATATTCCATAAAACTAATATATCAGTGGGTTACCCAGAGAGAGAGGTACGCGCACAGCTTATGTATTGCTCAGATACTTCTCTTTTAAAGTGCTAATGGCACAAACTTACCTACAGTGGTATGAACTGTCTCTTAAAATATGTCACTTCTCTTAAGACTGAATGTGCTGTGTTTTATGTGATTTTTTTTTAATTATAAAGAACCTTTAGTAACTGTTGCTCAGATTTTCTATAACTGCAAATTCAAGAGGTGCAGAAATTTTCCCCCAGTTGTTTAGTATATCCTGTCGCAAGAATTACAGGGCTTACTCATTTCTATAGCAGAAAAAAATCCCAAACCCTATATTCTTCACCACTTATGAACACACAATTTATTACAAGCATGTGATACTCCTTCTACTCACTTAAATTAATTAGGAAGCTACTATAAAACCACTTGTATTTTAATAGGGTTTTTTAACCAATTGCTTGGCAGGAATAGGTGCTTACTTTCTTAAAGCAGATCTATTTCAGACGCAGGTGTTTCTCTCACATTCTATATTGCCTATAGAACTGAACATAGAAAACCCTAAATATATCTCATTGATGTTAACAGTCCATTGAAGTTAAATATCTTGCAAGATAATACATGTATTTCTTTGATTTGTTGTAATCTTTTATCTTAAAATACTCTCAATTTTTATTCTTGATCTTGATCTCAAAATACTGATCCTTTTATATTATCTTTCTGGTTTTGAAGGTGGTGAGGAAGTAAGTCTACAGCTGAAATTGGGTAAGTCTTACAACCAAATACCCAAATCTGTAGTGTTTTCTCTTTGAAACACTACAACAGAAGAAAAACTTTTTGTTTTTTTACAAGGAAAACTTTCTAACAATTACAGTACTATTTTCCACTTTTTCCTCCTCATCCCCCCAAAAAAGCAGAGCGAAAGAGGACCTTGGATGATGAACTAGGACAAGTTACTGGAGATGGCCATAACAGTTCCTGCTCCCATTGCACACCGTTCCTCTCCAAGCTTCCTGCCTCCAGTACTGAAGTAGCAGTACCTGCTACACCACTGTACTTTCCAAGAGCAGAAATAAAGTACAGCAGCACCAGTTCTGCGTGACTTTAAGGCTCTCTGTTACGAACTATACTGAGCTGTCACAACACAAACAACTTAGCTACCCTGTCCTCAGAGAAAGTGGGGACCAGCTGAAGCAGGAAACAAACCAAGTTAATTCCACGATCCGAACAGAGCCTCTATGACTTATTCTAATATGGAAGCTGTTAGTTCTAAATTATATATTCAATACCAAAAGACATCTCTGTCTTTGCAAAATTGAAACCACAGTAGTTGGACCAGCTACACACAGGTACATGTTGTAAAATGCGATTAGAACTAGACATTCATGTTCTGTGTCAGTACAGAAGTCCTCTTTAGAAACAGTACTGCTGAAATGCTAGACAATTATATAAGGCTCAAACTGCAACTAACAAATCCTCTCACAAATATAGACATGTCTATTTTAAATTAAATGTTAAGTGGGAAATATTTATAGTTTAAGTTGCACACTTTGCTACTTAATTATCATAATTTTAAAAAGAAGACACCTTTAGTTTCCTCCCCCAAAGAAGTTATTTACCTGATCTGTAACTTGGGAGTCCCCAGTAGTCAGTTCTGAGATTCTCATCCCACTGAATGTCAAGGACCTAGCATTTCAAGGATGGGATTTCAACATCAGTTATTGACAACTTAACTTTGTCTCACCAAAGATAAACCAACCTTTATTCCCACTCAGGTCAGCTCATTGATTTCACAGAAAACACATTTAGAAAGCAGAGCTGAATGCTTTCAGAAATTCCACCCATGAGATAAAAAGGGGAAAAAAAAACCCCAACCAGCAAAAAGGAACTGATGTAAAATGTTTGAGACTTCTTGACGCAGGATGAATCAAGTATTTTTGTATATTTGTGTACAAAGTAATAAGTAACTGAAATTGCTGTTAACTGCTTGCTGAAATGATATACTCTCAAATACCTTACCTTCTTACTCTTCAGATACAGCACTCTGTTCTTTGACAAAAACCCAATTTCATCCTTGTACCAGAGGTTGCGCTAGGAAAACAACAGTTCTGCTGAAAGAGTCTGAAAAAAAAATACACTTGCTGCTCTCAATATCCATATTATAGACACCATAAGCATTATTACGAATAATTCTGAACTTAGTTTCTGTTTTATGCTTGTCTTGCTTTGGGTTCAATGGAACTGTGTTCCATTAAAGTTTGACTTCATGTGCAGCCAGAATAGATTCTCACCAACAGGAAAACCTAATAAGCTTAAGAATAAATATTGTTCTTCAACTACATTAAAAATAAATTTGGATACATCAAAGCCCTCAGTTTTTATAATTCTGTGGCATTTTTTAAAAAATATTTTTAAATTGTATTGGGTGAACACTATTCATAGCATTCATACTGCAAAATAGGACCAGAAAATATAAGCATTATCTCCAGAATGAATTCTGTGATGATTTTATTGACATGCTTTTCAATTTTTAATTCACTGAAGGAACAGCCTCCTTTTCATGACTGCTGTTCCTGTTTGGAGTACACTAACAGTTCAAAAGCTTTTCTTAACTAGTTTCTGACTTCTAATTATCCATTACATTTATAAAGCATTTATTTAAAACAATATCTTGATGTTTCCTACAAGTATGAGGGGAATAAAGTAAAGGCTTACACTTAAAAAAAGTGATGCTCTTTCTATGTCACTGAAGTTCTCCACATCAGTACTCTACCAGGAAGGCACCGATAAGAAGTCAAGTTCCATTGCCAGTTAGAGAATCCCCGCAGTTTGCAATAAGAACACAAGAAATTCAAGTACCTGTTTAAATATTCACAATTACAAGATTTAAGGACACATTTTAGAAAAAATAAAATAAAATCTGACTGGCAGAAAATTCCAAAACTGATTTCTTTTAAGCAGAAAATTTTCCAAGTTGTGAAAACCTAACTGCGACTTCCTTTTTACTGCCTCTGAATGACTTGAGACTTAATAACTAACATTTTGATCCAAAACAACAACTCTGGCTTAGCAAAATATTTATTTTATATAATAAACACATATGAAAATTCCGAAAAAGCACGCAGCAGAAGGGAATTGTGTCATTAAGATCACAACCTCCATCAACAGCTATTCCAGACATTAGAAATGGTGCTAGAATTATTTTCCAGACAATTTCCCTCCACTCATCTCATAAGTATGTGTGCTCCTACACGTGCATTTTAATTTCAACATACTTCATATGTCAAATGACCAACACAAAGGCTCTGACAGGACACAGCATATGTGCTAATTTAAATGAAATGCCAGCATACCAAACTCAAGTAAGTATAATTTACGAAAACTTACCTGGACTTGAAAAAGCATCTCTGAGTTGCACTGGTGCTAACTCCCAAATGAAGACTCTTCCTTGCAAATAAGTGAGCTTTCTTCAGATCATTATTCTGTGGCACAGGCTCCTCCAAATGGCAGATTGAATGTACTGCCATTATTGAAAATTTACAGATCATCTGAAGGAATTGAACTGAAAGCAAGAAATACAGCAACTTTATTTTGTGTAAAGTTACTGAAAATACTTTACTTAGTTTTCAAGAACTTGTTACTTAACAGTAGCATTTAAAACACATAAAGGATATGTATATGCAGTGACTGATAAAGTATAAATGAATTAATTAAACCAGATGGACAGTCCATCTGAGCAGAGAGGACCAGATAACAAACTTCCTTTTAATGCTACTGCAGAGCACCATTTCAGTACATTTTAAGGCTGTTTCTTATACATTATATATTTCTTCTCTGCAAAGAAGCTTTCACCTGGGTATCTATAATGATACATGTATTTTTGCAGAACATTTGCTTGTAATATAGAATTATCTTCAAGTAGTTCAAGTTACTCCTTCCAGCGTTAATTATTTTGTAACGACAAACACAAAACGTCATCTACCATCATCATGCTAATATAGACAGCTCAAGTTTTTCAGCCTTCAAGTTTTTCACAACTTTCTCTGATTTTACAGAATGTATGCAGTATTTTACTTGGGATGCTTATTTGAGGGCAAGATGAGTCACAGATTCTAGAGGCATAATCTGATGAGCATCTATTGTGGTAAAATGCCGGTTCAAAGAAAGAGGACCTTTTTGCTGCTTGTTCTCATCCTTGGATCATGATCCCATCTCCTGGTGGAGCCACCCACTAGACCAGACTGAGGAATTAGCTTGGGTTAGAAACTGCTGCTTGCCACAGAGGCCCCTCGAAGTCAGTATCAATTTTCTGATTCAAGTCACTGCATGATGGCACAAATCACTGTGCTAATACAACAGGAGGGAAAGTGAGGGAACAAGACCACACAGCTAACTGCAGCTACAAATGTTAGTACTTAAGAAACTGCTGTTGTCACCTGAGTGTAAATTACAAGGTAAATCACAGCTTTGCCACTGAAAGCAGTATAGCATGCTACTGGACTGCTTTCAGTTCCACCTCTGCATCACTGGTCATCATCCCCACAACGGCATCAAAAATGACGACTTGTCGAGCCTCACCAAAATTGCCTGGGGAACAATTTCCTGCCAAAGGCCATGCACTGCAAGTTTAAGGTGGGATGAACTAAACAGGGTGCGTGAGTGTATCAATATGTGGGTCCATCCCTCTCTTGTCTACTAACAACAGAAGCAACTTAGTCATTGTTTAGACTGCTAAACACAGAAGAGATTAATGCAGTTTAACATGTCTGCTTAGGTTAGGCCTGGCCTTTTCTAACTTTCGAATTCACTACCTTTTCAAATTTTATCGAAAAGGAAAACTGAAAAGTCATTTACAATTTAATAAGAATTCAGAGATTTCAGAAATCCAAGTACTGGTCAGGTAGATACAGAAGATCAACCCACAAAGCGACCAAACTGAAGTACAGACTGCAGCCCATGCCCTTGTTATTAGGGAACAAACACGTAAGCAAGAGACACATTACAAGTACCCCAGCTGCAGCTGGTATTTTTCACTGCCTCTGAGATACAACTGCATAGAAAGCTGTTTTGTCTTGTGCTCACAGAACTACTTGACTATCCAGGCAGAATTCAAATCTACTTAAGTGGCATTAAAATAAGAGTCCTTGGTCTGCAAATTCCAGCTCTGCTCCTTGTGTTCAGTTTAAAAGTACGGTATGTACAACACTCGACAGCTTCCGGTCTTCTGGCACAGCATCTCATCCTAACGAGATGCATTCTTCTTAGCAGATCAGCCACTTTATCCTTTAGAACCACTAAAAGAATGAATAGCATGGAGTCCTTGTGACTTCGGAGTCTTTAGCACTTTATTCTAGCATTCAGTCTTTTGCTTCTCTAATCCCATAATCAGATAACATCCAATCAACATTATTTGAAAAGAATAAAATGCCCACAATATCCTCGTGGTGAAGAGCAGCTTAAAGAAATAACTCCACTTCTTCCTAGCACCTCTTATTCCTTTTAATTGCTTTCTATACTCCGTAAAAGCCCAAGGAACCCGCCAGGTCCTTAACACATTACTTGTGCTGTTACCGTCCTCCTCGTATTTTTGAATAAAAGCATACAACCAAGTGTTTCCCTGAAATACACCGCTACCAATAAGACACGACAACAACTATAGCCCGTTACTGAGATTAATTCAAATGCTGGGAGGGTTAAAATGTTACATAAAAACATTTCTAATTGCATGCATGTTGAAGTGATTGGCCTTTTACAGGCAGCAGTTTGGAGATTTCCTCTCTCATCACCAACTTCTTGCTTAAAAGTAAGTAAGTAACAATACTAAATGAAAACAGTTATAGAAGCATCAATGGGTACAAATTTTAGCCAAACACAGGAAGAAAATCCATATGATTCCCTGCACATGAGAAGGATTATTGTTTATTAAACTCAACCAGCTGCGTCTCAACAACTACATATATTCAGATTCTACACCATATATTCTAGCAGTGGGGGGGTTTGTTGGGGTGGTACTGGGTTTGGGATCTTTTTTAAAACACAAGAATGCCTTCTCACATTCTGAGTCCTTGCTTTGGAAAGTTTTCAGGGCCTCAAGCCTTTCTTAGGTTGCTAATCTGCAGAGATGCCTTTGTCACCATAGTCTCAGTAGTAGTGATTCCCGAATTAGGCAGAGTAAACTTAAATCCATTCACACACCTCAACTGCACATAAAGCATCAAGTTTTCAGGCACTCTACTCTGGGCTAATTCTAGAACAAGTCAACTGTACGGTAGGACGGAATTCCTATACAAGGAATCCAATCTGACTTAAAACTGTATACAAAGAATTTGAAGTAATACACAAAATAAGGCATGAGTGTATTCCTCTTACTGTTTTAGATCTTAAACTTGGGTCAAATTTGCAAATCCATGCCACAACATGATGCAATTAGGTAAAATAATGGCAGTGACTTACTAAAGTTTAGCTTATCCAACTAACGGATTTTTTTATAAATGAAGTATCTATTTGCATCATACAAGTGTGATAATCAAAAAATTCTAGTTAGAACAAGCCTCAGAGGTCATCTAGTTCAATCTCTGCTCAAAGCAGCATTACTATGTGAATACTCATTAATGATAGAAGTCATACTCTTAACCTTGCAGATCACTAATCGCATGTAATCCTTAATCAAATGCACTCAACTGCCTTTGATAGGATTACTTATCTGCAGAAGGGTTTGTGGGACCAGTCACTTGCCACACATTATTCCTAAGCATGGAATATTATAGCACTTCCCAGCTGTACTTGTAACCAGTACCATGCTTGCATTTCATTCTAAATGTCTTTTAATCAGGTACTGTTACGAGAGCAGTTTTGTGAGGGGACCCGCTGTACAGGGGTAGATTTTGATAGATGACAAAAGGATGGAGAGAAGAACGGGGTGAGGAACCCCTAAGCGAGGCAGAAGCACAGGGCTGGGTCCTGGTTCCAGGTGTTTCACAGGTTGATGAATGTAGGATAGACGTCCTGCTGTGACACCTATAAAGCTAAAAAATACCTATAAAGAGAAATTAACACCACTGGCACCAACAGTCATTTAGATATCAATGACAGTGACCAAACTTCAGCAGAGTAAGTTTGGGAACCTCTGCTTTAGTACTGCCATTTTGTTTTGTTCCTCCAGTTTTACTCTGATAAGGACTTCCATTCTGCATTTGTGTTTAAGTTTACTCCTTTATTTCATGCATGAAATACGGTACAGCACTGCTAATTACAAAAAAAGATTTAAAAAACCCTCTCTGATACAATCCACAAGTAATAATAAAAAAAGTTGAAGTGATTTATAAAACCATGATTACACAATGACACAAGCTGAATCACAAAATAAATTTGCCTTATATTAGTTCAGTAATGTCCTCTGTTCTGAAGCACAAAATACAGTAACAGTTTATCTGTGCTGTGTGGCAATACATGACCTCTGCCACACAAACTAAATAAAAAAAAGCTCACCTTCTAAACAATGATTTCATTTGAACATTTAATAGCTGCTATTGTAAGTAACTTCAAATATTAATACTGTGGACGCTACTGTAAAGAATGTAGACACTATTTAAGTGGTAACAACAGCAACAAGAAATAAATAGCAGCAGGATATGTAGAAAAAAGAAATTTACTTTAGGAGATTTGTTAAGCTTGGTCTTAAGACTATCCAAAAGGTATTTTAAAACACTGGTTCTGGGATATTTTTAAATACACTGAAAACTTTTTAAATTCAACAGTTCCAGACATTATTTACATGCCTTCCCCAAGCATTCATTAGTAGCCACTGCTGTTTGCTAGGCTGCATAGAGGGCCTGTCCCTATTTGACCTCATTCACTTAAACTACAGGATACTCCCACAATTTTCTCTGAAATATCCACAAAAAGAGTTAAATTTCTCACCAATGTTTAAGTGGCAGAAGTTAGGTCACAGGATGGTGCACCTGCACCAACCATACAATCATGAAAGAAAGGGACATGGTTGAAAGACGCAAGTAGGAAGCAGCAAGAGACAACAATCAAGCTAGCAATTCTAAAGCTAAAAATGAGAGGTCAGTCAGATTCTCAAACTGACAGAGCATCTTCATCAGCAAATTTCTACCTTAGATATCTTTACTTTATACTTGTGTTAGGAAACTTCAATATTTTTTCTGATTAATAAAGGTGATTCTACTAAATATTTAAGTTCCCTTTTAACAACAAACTAAATTGCTTTTGTGTTATAGAAAGAAAAATTTTACTGAAGAATAGTTGTTTGTGACAAAACTAACTGCATTTCCATGTTTGCAAACTTTTACAGGAGCGTAGTGTTTGGCATTCTAGTTGAGAAAGGAAGGTCAATACCTGACTACCAAGCAACAAGTCCCTGCCCTGGCACCCTGCCTGAGGGAAGAGAGAACAAATTACAAGGAGATGCTCCATGGTATGTTGCCAACCCAGGTATGCCCATGCCTTGCTAGGTGCTGCTGCCATGTAAAAAGCAGATGATTGGTTTTGAGTTTTGGCCAAGGTACAAAATTACCTTATGAAAACTTTAACTAGAAAAAAAGCAACTAAAAAAAAAGATAAAAGAAATAGTTGTGCCAATTATACCGTATCGTGTACAGAGAATGACATCAGCACACATCAAAACTTCTGCATTAGCACACCAAGGTTATATAAAAATTACCAGTGTGGCTAGTTAATAACATTCCTGATGTGAGGAAAAAGCACTATCAGGCTGAAAAGGACAATTACAGCCATTCCCGTCTGTTCTACAGGCAAAGGTAGAAATGATGCTTTATTATAGAAAAAGTACTGAACACTACCATAGCTTTGGAACATATCTCTAATTTACTATACTCTATACTCTAAAGTATAAAGAAAGGTTGAGAGATTGACAGGGAAGAGGACATACAATTAGATGCACTTAACAGGCCAATGGATTGCAACACTTGAGAATGAGAGGGGGCTAAATTTACATCTGCAAACCAGAACTCAGAAATATTTAGTTTCAGCTAGAAGTTGAACTATTGATATTTTAAGCTAGAGGGAAAAAAGGTAATCATTTTTTGTCATCACCATGATCCCATGCATCCATTCCCCACACCTCCTGCCAGCATGGGATCCAAGAATTACAGAAAAATTCCCTAAAAGCAGTTTGTGAATTTAAAAAAATAATTTGTTTAGAAAAGGGTAGGGGTCTCCAGGCCCGAAGTGTCTCCCTTCTGAGAGTGAAGACCCACATGCATTTTTACAGCAATCAGCATAAGCAAACTCAATCATGATGCAGTGTTTCAGCACCACCAGCAAATAAAAACTGTCATATAAAAATACGTGTCCTACACCTTAATAAAGATAAATAATTCCCTACCTAAGGAATGACTTCATATACAAATACATTTTTCAGACATTAAAAAAAACCCCAAACAAAAGCACAAAGGATAATTCACAAACAGGAAAGATTTTGCAAAGGCTTTAAGTTCACACAGAAGTAGTCCTACCAACTTTAACAAACTCTTCAGACTCATGCAACTCTATGAAAAATCAGGGAAGTATGCAATATGCTGGCAATTCCAGAAAGAGGAGACGGGACAGGCATTTTAAACTCTTCAAAATAAGCATCAGTCTTTCTTTGCATTTACACAGCACTTACTCAAAAGAGATGCCAGAAGCTGGAGCCTCTGTTCATGCATAGTGTAAAGTGGCTGTAACAATACCAGCATCCTTATACATGATGTTTAACCAAATGGGATTGCAGAAAGCAAAAACCTCCAAGACTAAATAAGAAAAGAACCACAAGATAATGGTGATAAAACGTAGCTCAAGTGCTTCAAGTACCAGAGGGGAAAGTCTCTAATGGACAGGTAATTCTACGTCAGTGTAAGTTTAAATAAGTAAGTAAGAATGGATAATCTGTCACTTTTAAACTTCACAAAATGGATCATTGCTCCTTCTTCCTTTCTCAGTATGGACTGACATCTTACAAACCTGGAATCTGTCTACTTGAAAAGACTTCTTCCTTTTGAAAGTACTGGAATACATGAAAAATATCTTGCAGCACATTATGGAGTGTAAAAAGAACCGGCCAATTTCTTGGAATGTGAGTGTGTTACTCAATATTCTTTGTTCTGCTAACATAAGAACCAGGTTCTGCAGGCAAGATATTTAGAATTTTTTTTTTTTCCAAGATTCACGAGGGTTCAACTTTAACTAATATGTTTGATTACCACTGCTTTTTTCAAGAAAACACAACAGCCTTCAAAGTTACTTTGAAAACAGAACAAAACAATTAAGATTCTTTTCAGAAATGTCATGTGTTATACCAATTATTGTTTACTTGCATATATATAATTTGGTATTAACTTCCCTTTTATAAATACACACAAAAAAGTGATATCACCTTTTACACCATCCTAGTTCTCCTAAGTCCTGTAAAACACTATCTTCAGTGGCTATTGCTGAAAATCAAAATGAATGAAACCTTACTGACAACACATCTTTGAATTCTGCCATAAGTCAATAAGTTAAACCTAAAATCACCTTAGAAATCCCAGACTTTCATACAGAGGAAGAGAAAACCATTATAAAGGCCAAACAAAAGAGAGAGTCAAATATAACCTGCCTTAAAAGAGCAATTAATGCATGAATGCAAAAACCAGCATATCATATCTGGGCAAGTACTAACTATTTGTTCAATTAATTTCAAAATATTTGGCTTGCTGTTATCCTTCTTACTTTATAAGTTTTCGAACCAGTGCAACTCCAAACTTTCATATCAGTTTTTCAAGTCCTTAACATCAAGCTAGCCAATATCTTTGCCACTACAGAGACATGAATTTTGTTTGACTGTTGTCCTATTACCTCATGCTGAGTCCCATCCAATTCCTTCCATCAACATTAAGCTATATTTTCTATTTTTGCTGACTTTCACAAGAGTAGCAATGCAACACCATGACGCCATAGGAACATAACCTAACTACTGTAAGAATCCTAAGGACGCAAATGCACAACACAACCACCACGATCATATCAGACACCACCCATCTTTCCATGGGTTTCAGAAGCAACATTTCATCATTGATATTTTCCCACTAGAAATATCCCTGAAAATAATTCATTTCTGAAAACACGAGAGATACTAAGTTAAGTCTTGGCTATTGTTCCCTACTAGAATGGGGTCAGAAGCCTACGGGCTGTAGGAAATGGAGGTAAAATAAGAATAGAATGAAAATTAAGAAAGTATTTTGAAGGCCAGTTGCAATTCCCAAAAGGAAATCTTTGCAGTGATTTCTGAGAGCTCCACATCAGGTCTCGAGTGTTCAGCTTCTCTCTTTCTACAGAGCAAAGAATGCACTCCTGTTAAGGATGACAAAATAAAAGGCACTCATGTAAGACCCAAGAAGAAAAAAAGAAGTCTACCTTTACCTCAGAGCAATATGTAGACCTCTCCTGTTCTGTCAAGGCTACAGGCACCATAGTAGGGAAAAATGCAGCACTTTTTTTTTTCCTGTACTTTTGAAAATGAGTTATAAAAATATAAGAGGTTTTTACTACAGAAAAAAAAGGGTTTAAACAGGCAGCAGTTGACAAAAAAAAACCTGGCCTCTTATTTTAGCTACTAATTTTAGGATCTCTGTCTTCAAAAAGATCTCCCTCCCTCTGGTTAAACTACTGCAATGCAATAGCCAAAGGATACTACATATACATATTAAAATCAGTAATGTTACTAATTTGTGGGCTTAAAAATAGTTGAGGAATGCAAGAAAGTTTACAATTACAGTCACCTTGACTTCATATACAAAAAAAAATTATCTAAGTGAGTCAATGGCTTTCTTGTAGTTTGTACTTGAAAAACAGAACATAATTAACATATTTAAGCATTAAACAGAGAAAAAGAGGTACATCTATAATTAGTTACTTTATTATTCTTACATTAAAATTTAAACTTGCAGAGTGCCATTTTGGAAATGTTCTTCTGTTAGGTTTTGGAAAAAGAAGGAAAGTCAAGCAAAAGTAAAATCCAAGAAACAAAACCTTCAGAGCAAAAGTTTTCAGCTGGTACCTCCCACTCCATACTCAGTTTCTCAGGGACTATCAAGCAGCAACAACTCGATTAGAACTAAGCAGCCAGCAGGTGTGTAATTTGCATGTGAAAATATTTTTAGAAGACACACATGAATAGCATATGCTCTCTGCCTGAGTACAATTTTCTAAATATATGCCCTGAATACTGTTTCCCTGACATTCTTAACTATGTTCCAGATAATGGTTTCTTGTACAGATTTGTTACTCTTTGAAAGCACTATATATGTATCAAGCCTTAAACAACATTCATTTCAAGAGTTCATCCTGGGGTTTGGGGGAGACTCTGAGTCTTATCTGTGTCAGTGTAATCACAAAGTTGGCAAATTATGCTCAAACAGAGTGCAACAAGTGGATGATTCCCTGATTCAGGAAGTTAAATCAGACACGGATGTTCATTCACTTGCCTGAACCAAACGAGCTTCAAAAATTGTATCTTAAAACCCTCCTAATTCTTTCTGTGTTATGAAAAAAGTTTCAAAAGGTAGATAGAAATCAATAAAATGAGAAATAAGCCATGTGCTCATGCACCGTTAGTTAAATCGAAACCAAACCTAGTCAAACCGACACAATGTGCAAGGCAAAACTCCATTTGAGCAAACAGCAGTCTAACTAGATCCCAAAGTCATTACCAGTCCACATCTGGAACACTCAAATCAATTCCTAGTGACTGTGGAGTTGGCATCATGTAGTAATTATTACTATAGGACTGTTTTGTTCATTATGCCATAGAACTTCAAGTGAAGATATATCTATATATCTATATCATATATATAAAAGATATATAATGAGATAAAAAACATTCGTTTATTTTCTTTGCCAACACACAAATTCTATTCCTTAAGCATATGGAAAAACTCAGGTTCTGGATTCTGTCTTTGGCACAAGCTTTCCTTTAATCAACTTGAGTGTCAGGGAGGAAAAAAGAAAGGATACCAGTAAATCCTACTGTGGTACTTAAGAGTATACAAAAAATACCTGAAATCATAGAATACTTCGGGTTGGAAGGGACCTTTAAAGCTCATCTAGTCCAACCTCATACAATGAGCACGGACATCTACAAGACCAGGTTGCTCAGAGCCCTGACCAAAATTACCTTGAATGCTTCCATGGATGAGGCATCTCCCACCTCTCTGGCAACCTGTCAGTTTTTCACCACCCTCATTGTAAAGTATTTCTTCCTAGACCCTGGTAAAATATCTGCCCCGAAATATAAGTGAATTTACCAAAAAAAGTTGGGGGCAGGAGGGAGGGAGGGAGAAGACAAAGCAGAGAATTGAGGCATTAGACAGCTTTAAAAATCTTAACAATATTATGTCATGAATTGTAGCTTACCAGAGAACTGGGATCTAGTACTAGAGCTTTTTCAAAATCAGCTCGTGCTAACAAGCAGGAAAAACATCTACTTAATCCTTCCAGAGCACAAACACACATAAGCAAACACCTTTTACCACATTATCTCTAGGCTGTACACACGTGAAACAAAAGTTTGTGGAAGGCCAAGACAAAACAGCAGACCTTAGTCAACCTTGGGAAAAGTAAAAACTTACACTACAATGACAAGAAGCTAAAAATTTGTCATTGATATTAATAAACAGAACTTATATTAATTTTCATACTAATAAACAGAACTTATATTAATTTTCATACATCCAAACACCGTATTTCAACCGTACATAAGTACTACTAGGGCTAAAACCACAATACTCTTGAGAGTCCCAAAATGCCAGGAGAAAAAAATCTCTGCATATGTAGAACTATCTAATGAAATTACTACACGATATTATCCAGTAGATTGCATTATTTGACCAGTTTTAGCAGTTATACAGAGCCACTGGAAAAGCCATTAAATACATATCAAATGCACTGCGTGCATGTAGGAACACCCATCTCAATGACTGTAGAGGAACTGAGTCCCTTCTCCTACTCAACATACCCAAAAGTGCTTTACTCTCCTGATGAACGTACACAGAAAAAAACATTCTCCACAATCAAAGCACTAATGAAGCAAACCCCAATATCAACCTAAAAAAAGTACTCGTGACAAAATTCTTCGCAATTTTTACTGCAGTATTTCTCCAGTCAGGCACAAAACTTCTTCCAATAGAACAAAATACTCTCAAACACTAATTCAACCTTCAAAACATTGCTGCACAAATTAAAGGAACAACTACAGCAAAAAATTAGATTACGGATGCTACAACCGACCCGTTATAGTCACATATCATTTCACAATGCAAATCATACAGTGCTAAATGCTTTTAAAAACGCAGCCAGGAGAAGCCTGTCAGGAAAGCAGAGGCAGGCAGTAGGAGAGAAGGTATTCTCTGTGCTATCACCAGAACAATCTCCTGACTCCCTCCCTCCTGCAGCCCCGGGGAGCAGGCTGGCTAGGGCCGCACTGACAGCTTTCCTGACGCAACAGAAGCGGAGCACTGACCTAAATGCCGTAGCTGCTGAGCTCCTTGCAGCTCAGCTCGAGGAAAAGGGGCCAGCATGGATTCAAGTGCCAGCCACACAACACTCGAGCTGCTGCAGCCCAAGGCTGCTGGTGCAGAGACGCTCGCCGAAACCCCCACATCACCTCGACCTCTTGAGCCTGAAACCTCCAAAAACGACTGCGAGGCGAGCTCTAGGCTGAGATTTAGAGCAGAGATTTTCAACAGGGAGCTGCGCATCCCTGCAGCGCTTCGGCGGCAGCAGCAGAACCAGCCGCCCCAGGGTCTCGGGCAGAGAGTCACACGCGAGGCACCAAGCCTCGGACAAGGTTAAACCCCACCCTGGGCGCGACTTTAGGCAGGTATTCAATGGCCCGCAGGTTAATCATCAACTCCCTGCCCCGAGCACCGCGCGGAGCGGCGACACGGCCCCTCCCGCCACCGGGGCGACCCTGCAGGACCGCCGCCTCCCGGCCCTCAGCTGCGGCGGGCGGGGGGAGCAGGTGCGGGCCCCGCCCTGCTCGGGCGGCCCGGGGAGGCGCCG
>VZTF01002065.1:0-14646 GCA_013397755.1 Cnemophilus loriae
TCTTTCAAACCAAGACAGCTGTTGTTGACAAAGTAACTGTTTTTTTAGAAAGAAAAAGCAATACACTTTCAAGATGCATGGTTGGTCTAAGCATATCTTAAGAGCAAAGAAAACATCTAGAAGAGAAGAAAAACAGCAGTAATTCCTACCATGCAGTGGGATAGTGACCTTCTGTCCTGCTTCTCCTGGTCCTGTGGTGGTTGTCATGGTCAGCAGTGTCTGGGCAGGAGACACTGACATGTTTTCAGCACCAATGCTTGATGCTGGAGCAATTGTCAGCTTAGTTCCTTTCATTAAGATTTTTTCCATCTGCATTTCTTTGGGGCTGTCATCTCCAAAGAGCCTTCTCTTAGCACTTCCAGCTGTAGGAGAACTGTAGCGCTCGTGAACGGAGATTGGAGACAACGGCTGCATGTCTGGCATGTCAAGGAGGAAAAAATAAACCCAACAAAACCTTAACAACAGCAGCTTAATGGAAATACTTCTGCAGAGAAGGGGAAAGGCTACCTTCCAACTACACCAGCAGAGATCACTTGTAGCTCAGGCCTGCTCTCAGAGTTCACTGTTCCGAGGTGATAAAAACAAGATCTACAGTCTGACTGACTCCTTTTATTTTGCAGTCACCCCAGATGGTGCAGTTCTGCCACCAGGTATTACATGGAAGCTCAGCAGCCACTCTGATCCACAGAGACTGAGGAACACACAGGATCACAGGTACTTACTCCAGTCAGCCTAGCAATTAGTAATATTTGCTATTTTTGTATATTTTTGTAGTGTTACTCCTGTGAACGCATTCCTCTACAGGAACCCTGACCACATTCCTCGAACATGCTGTCTTCCCTAAGTTCTGGCTTTCAAACTCGCTCTAAACTGACCCCAGCCCGGTGACTCCACCCTCACATACCCCCAAGTTCCTCTCAGGCTTTTCTGTTGCTTTCAAATATTTACTCCAGTATTAAGCCTGAAGTACACAGCACTAATGTAAAGGCTTCAGTTCACAGGCTTTTTGCATTTCTGCTGCAGTCTGTGACAATACCAGTGACAACAGTTTCCTACTTCCCATGAATCAGAAATCGTCTGGATAACTGGCCAGGTAAGACTGATTGGAGACCTTACTTCTAACTCTGCCAAGATGGTTCTCTTGGTACCAAAGACAAATAAACATTTCCTATCTCCACCATCCTCCAACTGAATTTAGGAGACGCCTCTAGTATCAGATTCTCACATACAAAGCTGTGTCTCACACAGCCTTCCCCATATATAAGACACCACCTCCAATCCGGTTCCTCTTCCATCAAACAGTGAACCCTAACACTTACAGCAGCTGCTTCTACATCTCCGTCCTAAGGAGTATTTAAAAAACCACCGAACAGTGTTGTTTGTTGCGAGACAAACACCAAAGGAGACAACATTAGACAACCCACCAGTCCACGGTGCACCCACAAGAACATATGGACCAGAGTCTGGGATACAATGAGAGCAACAATTCCTAACTAGAGAAGCATGCAAAGGAAACAGCAGTGCTGGCACTGCTCCTGCACCCTCACTGTCAGGAGACAGTTCTGTGTGAGATCCAGGAATGTGCAAAGAGCAATTCTTGACAGGACAGAACACTGTAGGCAAAGCATTTTCCTTCACCCCTGCACAAAAACAGTTCTGTAGGAAGCAGGAATAAATGTAGCTCTGTCATTACATTAAAAAAAAAAGTCACCTAAAATCCAGTCAAACTCATTGAGAATAAACAAACAGAAAGCACAAAAAAAACCTGGAAAAATTCGAACATCAATGGACAATAAGTGATTAGATGACAACCCACCTCAGAGTAAGGTCACCCTGGCATCAAACCAGCAGCAAAATCTGCTCCAGTCCAGAAGAGAAGCACCATCACCACTGTCTGCTGCCAGTGAGTCACAGCACTGGTTTGACTGGGTGCATCTAGACCTTCCCTTGATCAAATAAGAGACTTCACAATTCCGAATGCTCAGTTCAGATTCGAGGTTGGTTTTTGCAATTACAAAGAAGTTTAAAACCCCTCTCCCCAAATTCGCATATTCAAATAGTATCAGAAGCCTTGAACATACCTCGTCTTAAACTCCCACCAAGATCTGTCCGAACTTCTTTCACTCGAGGATGAATTATGGGAGATAACGGCATCATAGGCAAGTGCCCAAACCCACTTCCTCCATTGCTGGCCTCAAAATTACTGGGAAATATTACCTGAGAAATAAGAAATGTCAGTGTAAGATAAATTAATTTCCCTTCTTTGTGACAATCTATTAATAGAAGATTTTCTGCAGCAATGGTCTCATTTGAACAGTTTTCTGTTTAAAACAAGTGAGAAAAAGAACATGAATTTCCTAGTAACAGGAAACAGATCACATACTTCTTCACAGGTTGGGACTTTGTTTTCTGAGGCCTCAAGTGCATTCCAGAGTGCTGAGTTCCGAGTCCAGGCCAGACTCTCCAGAATCTGTTCCTCAATGCTATTGAGGTGCTTCACCATGTCTCTGGAAAGTCCTTCCTCAGACCGAATCAGCACTTCAATAACCTGATGGCAGTGACACACACACACAGCAATGTCACATTCCTCATGTTTAACACCATCAAACTGTTATTTACTTCAGGCTCCTTTTCAAAATGTCAACACAGAGTGCTCCTCGCATCTTCATCTTCCCCAACCCTCTTCTGATCCCTCTTTTTTTAACCCTCTTTCCCAAAGCAACCTGGGAGCTGGAAGAGGACAGCAGATATGCCATCAGTGCAGAACAACCAGGGGTTTTTAGGGCCCTCTCTCCCCACTGCTAACTGTGCACAAGTGAAAGCACTGGGCACGTGCAGCACTGATCTGGGAGATGTGAACAGGTACAGCTGCTCAGCAGGGGACCTGACAGCCCCAGCATTTCAGCTCTCCTTCCTCTCAAACAAGCAGCCCACAACATGAGGAGCTGAAAACCACTGTTTTAAAGTTTCATTTAAGAAGCACTCAGAACCCTTAACATGCACTAATGGGGGTTGAACAGAGTTGACCGATCCCCTGCAGTATCATACTCCAACACAAGATCCACTCTTGTGTTATTCCGGTCAGAGGAGCACTCAGCCTGTTTTTCTAAAGCTCCAGAGATGGAAATGCCATAAAACTTCCCTGGAAGACTTGTTGATATGTTTAGTTATTCCTGCTACAGAAGCTACACCCAAAGTTACAAATATCACAAGTCTCTCTTGTGTGAGGCCTTTGCGAAGGCAATTTTTGTCCAAGTAAGAGTGCTGCAAGAATATACACTGAATAGCTGAGAAAATTAAAATCAAACATAAATCTGTTCCACAAAGTTGGAGGTGCACCAGTTTTGATGGAGGCTACCAACAGCCACAGCAATACTGACAGATTTGTTACAGCTCCAGTACTGCCCTACCGCTGAGGAGTAAAGGAAAAAGGAAGGACAGAATACAAACCCGCTTTTCCAAAGGCTTCCATTTGGTTGCTGTCATCTAAACAGAATTACTTGATTTATTCAGGACCAACTCCAGTAAGCTGCTAGTCATCCAGCAAAAACTGGAGGCATATGGATAGGTGATAAAGGGATTGAAGCAGTCAAAAATCAAGTCACACTGGAGATGGGGGAAATGTGCTTAAATAAAGAGCTAAACCAGAGAATACCCTGGAAAAGATATTCTATGTTCTGTTACACAAAGGAAAAACCCTCAAACTTAGCAAAGCAAGCCTGTGATAAGTAGTAGTGGCCAAAGGCAACATTTCAGAACTGTATCTGCTATTTCAGAACTACATCAACTGCAGTCTACTACTACATATTGCAGTCAATAAACATAAATATCAACAAAATACATGCTTGAATGTTTTAGTCTAGTAAAAGTTGATCAGCAGTATGTTACAGATCAGTACCATTTACAAAATGGGTTTTTTTGCTTTATATTTCAGCTTCAGCTCTGGCATTACACCTTCCAAGTAAGACATTTCAGGACAGCCACAATTTAGAATAGGCCTGATGCACAGTTAATATCAGTCCTTGACTTACCTGATTCCCTAGGGAGGAAGAGCATCATCCTCTACGACTCTCCATTCAGTCACGTGCCATTTTTAACACAGATCCTGTCCTAAGCCAATGTTTATTTACCTTATAGAAATAGAATGGCCTGAGGTCAAGAACTTCAATGATCCAGGGGAAGGTGCGAGGGGAGCTGTAAGCGAAGAGCACAATCTCCAAGCAGCATGCCAGGAGGGAGCGGTGAAAGAGATCCTGTTCCAGGAGAGCCTGGAGAGACCACAGAAAATGGCACTGGCCTCAGGTTTGGGAAACAGAAGTTGGAACTTTGTGGCACTAACACTACACAGCTTACTGTTGGAAAGAAGCTGGCTGCTTCTCCCATCCACAACCTCCTTTTTACAGGGAAGTTGAAGGGACCAGAAGTAGAGTAATGCCAAAGCTATCACATTTGGACAAATGAACTGGCCTCCTTATTATGCATCATAAAGCAGAGCAAATGCACTGCTAACATGAAATATTGATACTGCTCATTGGCTAAAGAAGAGAATAAAAGTTATCTGTCCATAAAGTTGTGATTCTAGAAGGCAACACAAATTCAGATGTTTAGTTATGACAGTTAAACTGGTTTAAATAGCAGAAAAAAAACATTTTGGCAGCTCCCATGTATTTCCCCCTTTTAGTATTAACAATATATACAGAGTGCTTTACAGTGCTTTGTTCTGGAACTGCCTGAAGATTAACTCCAAGAAACAGTTACAAAAAGTGTTCTACTCTTTCACTGGTTCTTTACTTACAGTCAGATCCTTCCCATGCAGTCTCCGTGTTTCTTGCACCATTATAGTCTCCAAGATTTTATAGTACAAGATCTCTGCCAGTTTTAATCTGTTTACAGCAAAATCTGAAATTTAAAACCAACAGAGATGAAGTCCAATGCCACTGGTACAAATGGTGTTAAGACTAAACTGACCAGCACCTGTCCTCATCCAAAATAATAGTGCATGTGTGCATGTACAGACTTTGAAAACAAAACAAAAAAATGTTCAGAAATCCACCAGTCCCAAGTACAGCATGAAATTCCATAAATATTTTAAAGGATTATTTATTGTAATATTTCTTGTGATGTAATTTTGCAATAATAATGTTCCTATTTGCTTTCAGTTTCCTTTAAATTTTAAAGCTAACAAGAATGCAAGTTTGCACTTTTCCATGATTTCTTGGTTATCCCAGTTTGAACTGCAGCCTTGGGTTTATTCTGCCATAAATTTTTATTCTTTACAGTGTACTGTTTGACAGTAGCAGTTTTCTGTTTGGGTGTATCCTGGGACAAAACCAGCTCCGCTACATTAAATACAGAAAACAGTATAGGTATGCATTCTGTTTGCCCTGGTTTAGTATTTTGGAGCACCCCACGCCTTTCACTCCATACCTATGTGAGATCCTGGCTGCTCATCCGTTGACTGAGTGTAGCTGCAACAGAAGGTCTCACCAATTTCCTTCACTCTGCTCATGATGCTTTCCAAGGGGCTGCGGGCACAAGACCTGAAGCCGAAGGCAAAAAAAGCCTTGTTCGTAGAAATTAATATCCAGTTTAAAAAAAAAAATATCAAGAAACAACAACAACCACAAAACCAAAAGAAAAAGATAAGCCGATTACACCAAGCATTCCTCATCAGCAAGAACCTGTATGACACAGACAGAGGAAAACATAAAACATACACAAGTATCATGTCCTCTCATCCTCACAGCGCCAGGGAGGATATGCAGATCTTGGAACAAACACAGGAGAAAGCAAGAACTACAGCAGCACGGTGAGGAGAAAGATGAACCTGCCAGGAGCAAGGCAGTGGTAAGGATGCTACAACAGGCAACCAACCAACCAAAGGCACCCACGACACCACACAGGCCAGGCTCAGTTTGAGGGAACACAGAAAGGCTTAGAGGGAAGAGGCAGCACTATCGTCCCATTTCCTACCAAGACTGAGAGAACTGATTAACTCTCCATTGTCACTGTTATAAAAAAGGGCTAGAGTATCTCTGGCTGGAGATGCTCTTTCTGAATTTTCCAGTGACTCTGTTTCAGAGCACAGTGGCCTGTGGCTGGTGTCAAATTAAGACACTAAACTACTCTGAAAAGCTAGAACTAAAATCAGCTAAGGTTTCTCTTTGAACAAAGCCTTCTAATTAACTTCAAAGCTTTTCCCATGGAATTTTAATTTGAAAAAGAAAATACTGAAAAGCACAGAATATTACACAGTCCAAACTACAGTTCCTCCACTTCTTTCAGCAACACAGTACATATAGCCCAGTGCTTGCTGAACTCCTACCCAAGATGAGCAAAGTACTCATCACAGTTCTTGCTAAAGGGTTACTCAACTCTTGTTCCCATTTTAATATTTACCTCTCTTGACAGACTGGTTTATTATTGGGAACAAACACATGTTTTATTAGAGATTACAGACACATTAATGTCTTAATTTTATAGTAAAAATAGTAGCAGTCCTTACAAAAACAATCAAAGAAACATTCAAAACAAATGCATCCCACTAAGCAGTTGTAAACTTATAAGAACTAGCGCTAGGAAAACTTCCAAATATACTTAACTCCAAAGATGAGAACCATAAGTAATATTTTTCATCTGTTTATGATGGTTACTTTAAAAAAACATTGCTTCTGCACTTCAAATATTAAGTGCTAATACTAATGTCCATTCCAATTTATAAAAATACACCTGGAGACCTTACACCTTAATACAGCAGGACCTTAACTTGGAAAAATATTAGGCAAACATCCAGCACCTTTACAGGTATTTAATATTCAATTACTGCTTCTTATGAGCTATGCTCAGAGAGGAAGGCAGTAATCTGAAGTGTGCTCAAGGAACAGCCACCAGAACATCCAAAGTGGGAAACATGGCTGCTGCTATTCAAGGTCAGCACTGACAGTGACCAGGGTCACTGCGAGGCTCATCCTTGTGCCATGGGGTTAGACCAACATACCCTGAAGTAGTGTGAAGGAGAAATGGGCAGCTTGTGGGCTGCTTTTAGTTTTATCTTCCCAGCTGGGTAGGGGAAGACTGCAGCTTGTTCAACTGAACATTTCTGCCTTCCTCCAAAACCTCTGCCAACACGGTTACCACATCTTTTAATTGAGAAGTACTTGTTTAAAATGTAAACCAACGAAAAAGGCATTTGGCTTTCAAGCAGAGAGACAAATCAACATCAGCAAAAGCAGAAGCTCCACGCTCCACTAACACAATGGTGGTGACAAGTCAGATGGGGGTGTGTGTGTTTTCAGCCATCCTTCTCCAGATGAGATCATCTAGAAAACAGAAGATCCTTCAACAAGAAATAATACAGAAACACAGACCAAAATGTTCTGCCCCAAAGGAAAAAAAAGCCAAAAGATGAGTTTCTGTGTCAATGAGAGCAGCTGAAGTGGACATACTCAAAAATAGCTGTAAGTTGTTCACTTGGTGCATTTTTCAACCCAGCCACCATGCTCTGCAAACGGCTCACGCTCTGTGTGGCCGAAGCCACAGGAGTGATGACAGCTTCCTTTTCTCGCAGGTATCTTCTGCCAGTCAGTGGAGTTGAAGGTGCAAATGACCTCTTCTGTCAGACAGAGAAAAATAACAGAAATCACCCAACAAAACTGTTTTAGTAATTACCTTCCAAATGAGCATCTCCTACAAAATTCCTTCAAAAATTAAAATGACACCACTAGTACAACCACATGAAGGCTTCATCAAACCTGTGAGCTCAGAAGTGACTAAAAATGAGCCAAAGTTTTCCCAGGTCTCCACAAATATAAAATATAACAAACCTTCGAGCAGCCAAAAGTTAAGTCAAAGGGGTTTTGCAACTAAAATACAGTAAATCAAGACCTAAAATCTTAAAACCTGTAAATTTTTGAAGCTCATTTGAACACTGAAAATACAGGGTGAGGAAGAGGAAGCACATGCTTCCATTCTCAGTCCCTGACAGAATTAGCTGGGTGACACAAGAAGTGGGTGGCAGAGCCGCCCAGGAGATGTTCCCAGGAAAACATTCCTTGGGAAATGGGCCTCCCTTCATCCCAAGGGATGTGGCACTGAGCAGATCGAGCTGTGTGGACTGCACTTACCTATCTGTATCCTGCTCTCTGGAAGTGACACAATAAAGTTTTTGGATTAAATTATCTGAAATGACAACATTCTGAAGATACAATGAGAAAAGCTTAAGCCTGAAGTCATCATGCATAAACAGTAATATTATTATACTACAGAAAGTGAAGCTCAGAATTAATAAAACCCATTCCAAACCCCTGTCTTTAATTTGCCTGAATATGAAATACACTTATATTTGGGAGAAAAAGCTAAGACATATGATTCATTTACACTAGCACCAGCATCTTAGATAAGAATTCTTATTTTTTAATTGACATGTAAATCAAACAGCATATGGTTCTTTCACACAGCCAGTACTATTTTTCCCCTTATCCAAGATAAAAAAGTAATCAAGCAACTGTTTTCCTGCATGCCAACTACATTAAATACATTTTACATTTTTAAACATAGTGAAACATTAACTCTGTTTATAGGCTACTTTTTGTAATGAAGAGAGACTTTGTTGAGGTTTATGTGTGAATCTTATTTTCCACAGAAGAGTAGGAAAGTTGACTTTTCCTTTCCTAAGAAAGGAAACAGTGGGAAAACAAATTAATTCAGTGTCAAGGTTTCATGGTATGATTATGGGGCATAAATGAAATTTGAATAAAGCTAAGAGCTACATATTTGAGTATTAACTACTTACTAATATTTCTTGGGAGAAAACCAGACTATACACATGAAAGTGCTCTCGTTCTGTTTAAGGAAGAGTTATTTTTAAAATTCCACAGGAAAGAAGATACCACCTTTTCTCCTTAGCAATACAGCACTGACCCTGTGTTCACCACCTCCCTCTCAGGAAGAAGAAATTTCAAGTCCCCTCAATGATTCAAAGAGTGTATAAGGATGGGAAAACTTGAAGGAGAACTTCAAGTGAGCTTGCCATGTTAAATTAATCACCTTTTCAAAATGCTGCTGTAGATGACACTCCATGTGAGCTCTTGCTGCTGTTTTCTCTCCTGGCACATCTGCAGGGAATTTTCGAGTGCCAATTTCTTCTTCAGCATCAGCTCCCAGGAAAACTCTCTCATCAAAGTCACCAACGGTCAGAACATACTCTTCATACTCTTTATTCAGTGCTTTGCTGAAAGAGAAGCCCAGGTTTGATACCAAAGGTTTAACTGCTGAAAAAACAAAGAAGGTGCCCGGGGAGTGCAGGTACAACTCCAAACCAACACAGGGTTAGAGTTTCACACCCTGGACAGCAGTGCTGCTTCCACCTCCTGGAGCAACCTGCCCCCGGTCATCCCTGCCTGCCCTTGGACCCAAAACCTCTGCAGGATCACTGCAGGAATCACTCTTCCTGGATCTCAGTAAGAAGAGGGAAAAAACAACTTCGCTTTCACAACAGTTGTGAATAAACCAGCCTGGAAGTGCTCAGCTGGTCAGAGGTTAAATCGGTGCACACATGGAGCAAATAAGGAGACTGGCACCCAACTTGCTCTGCTGGATTTCTGGGTTTGCCACTCTGCAGCCCACAATTTTCCTAATGGTGCAGAGGAGGGGAAAGTGAGGAGTTACCTGCCTAGGTTCCATTTCTAAAACCACCACTGACAAGTGAGATCAAACAAATCCTTCATTTTCTTTATTCCAGCAAACCCAACTGGAAAATGGGAATGTTTAATCCCACCAAGGTTGCAAAGCTTTAAACATATACTTGGGAAAAGTAGAATGGAACTTCTGGATGGAAATCAGAAATGGCTTGCAGCAATAAATCTTGCCTGCAGTTGGGCCAGGAATGCAGTTCCAGCACATATAATAATGGAATATAACAATATATTCATGACACAAGCAATTTTCTGATCCCACAGGAAACCTGACTGTATCACAGGTTCAGCTTCCTCATGTCTTTTAGGAAAAAGTAAAGGTCTGTGCAAAGTTGGACAAAAAAACCCCCACAGATGCTTACAAGCATCTTTGAGATGTCAGACTACTTGCAAACGAACAGGGACTACTGTATCATTCCATATGACAGTGTTACTGAAGGAATACTATTAATTTTAAAGCAGAAATACTAAGAGAAATTCAATGTTCAATGATCAAAGAAATGAGTTTATATGTAAATTGAGGTGTTGCCTGCATTGTCAAAGCAATTGAGTCTTCACTCAAAATTCCCAAAGCAAACCAAGTTAAAAGCTCACAAACAAAAGGCAAAAACAAATTAACAGGTATTTTCGCAAAAGGGAAAAAATCCTGACATGGATTTTTTATAGTTTGCATTTAAAGTACCTCTCAGAGGTGAATTCAAAAAGTTTCTGAAACAACTACACTTGCCTCCCACAGAAATTTTTCACCTCTTTTTTGTGGTTTTGCAATTGCTGCTTCCTTTTCTTTCGAGTCCATCTGCTGCATACACAGATTTATAAACTCAATTAGAGTCAAATAATCAAAACCCATTAGATATGGCAAGACAAAGGAACAGGCAAACTGAGATTTAGTACACAAAGGCCTGTGTTTTAGACATGAACCAAGACCTGTGATTAAAAACAAAAGTTGTAACTTACCTGTTTTCTGTAAAGTTGCAAAGATCCAACAGACACTCTCCTTTTAAGATCTAAGAATAAAAAGCAGAAATATTTAGATAATAAAATCAAAACTGTTTCAAGTCTGAGGGCATGATGGTTTTAGTCAAAAAGGAAATGAGATTTAGGTGCATAGCTGGAGTCTTTTTTCTGCCTAGACCAAAGGGCTACAGTGCCATTACCAAGACAGAGTACAAAGCCCAGCTAGATCCAAGCTCCAGACAAATTCACTGTTCAGAGCCAGCCCTGCAATGGGACATCTGTTCACTGCTGAGTTAGGGACTGGCTCGATGAACAACTACAAAGAAGCTTCCACAGAGCTTGGAAAACATTTCCAGGATCAGAACCAGACAGGACAATTTGTACATCTGCAACCTCAACCTCTCTTTCTACAGCATTTTGCTCAACTTCAAGACAAGCGGCAGGACCCACGCTCCCACAACAGATGTCCCATACAATTATTTCACAAGCAGATCACTTTTTTTTTGCCTGAATAAAACACCATCCTTCACGATTCAGTTTCACACTGCCAAGAAAGGAAAGATTCTTCACTGACATAAAAAGCCGAAACAGAGGAGACCTTACAGCACACAGCATTAAAAGTGTGAGGGAATCCTGCTCCTGCTAAAATACAAAGAAAACCTGAGCCAGCCTAAGTTCCTTTGCTCATCAACAAGTTCCTTTGCTCTCCCCTGCGGAATCAGCAGGACTGAAACGGTCTCGAGACCACCACAGAGCACCACCATGCACTCATAGAACTCACGAGCTGTACCTTCCTATCAAACAGCTTTGCAATGTACGGTTTGAAGTAGTGCTCCTTTATGCCCTTCGCTTCCACGAGGAGCCCGTCGTGCAGCTCGCAGAGCATGGCAATGATGCAGGGAGGATCCTCGGAGGCTCTGATCTCCAGCGCGTGGAATTCCACTGGTAAGCCTGGGAACCAGGAGGACAGGGGAAGACAACGAACCTTCAACTTCATTTCAAACAAGCCAAGAGAACAAAGCACAGTTGATTGTAAATAATCTGTCCCCACCATACCTTTAAATGACGGATTTAGCAAATCTCTTCTGTTTGGACACAGAAGGGCATTGGCAAAAATCAGGTCCAAGCAGCACAGAAGTAAATGATAGGAATTTACTAAATCATCTCCAATCATACGGAAATTACCTTTAAGAGACAGCACATCACGTCAAGCAACACAACAGAAGTTCACAGCTGGGAATGTATACAAACCATGCAGGCAAAGCAAGCAGCCTACCCTTAGTGTACACAAAGAGAGTCCAGCAGAAGTTGAAGAGATCTTTGACACTGCATGGCACCCGCCTGTCAATGAGAAAAATGGGGGGAGAAGTTACTCTTCAGTTCCAGGAAGCCAAACCTTGTCCTATAGTACAAAGTTCATTCAATTTCCCTGCTCAAAACAACAGCTGGAGCTGCTGTCTTAATTCCACACTAAGGCACAGTCTCAGCTACATGTCCTGAGTTCAGCTTTCACTGTCTGACAGACAGTGCCCAACCTGGCTCCACGGAGTGTCCTGCACACATCCACAACTTCCTGACTCTGCTCCCAAGCCAAAGGCTGCATCTGGCCGCTGACCCTACCATGCTCTTCTGCTGGTGTCACATCTCCCACAGAACCCTCCTGCAGCCACTGGTGAGGAGGTGACAAGGGCTGTATATATTCCAGTGATGGTTTTTCCGAAGTATTTTACTAAAGCAGCAGCCATCCCTTCAGAACAGGCAATTATCACTTGTACTACAGCTCAGCTGCTGACTCCTGTTTGGAGCAGAACTATCCAAGCCCGTGGAGCTGGAAGACCAAGGAAGACGTGACTCAGCCCAGAGAGCAGCCAAAGCCACGGTGGCACCAACCAGCACTGCTCTGAGAAAGGAACACGAACAGAGCACTCGACAGAACACCTCCCACTGCACTCTGCCTGTAGATATGGAGCTACACTGGAGCATTGTACCAGAACAATTATTCCCCCTCACATCCAGAGAACCCACATGAACTGACAAAAACACCTTGCAGAACCACAGCTCAGCTCCCTCATCCTCAAGGTTACATTCTCACTACAAAGCTGTCACAGCCACATATTCTGCAGGCAATATGGACAAGCTCCTTTTAATAAGGCAGACATTCCATGCGTGTGTGGAAGATGACACCACCTGTTCCCAAATTTGTCATAAAAACGAGCGCATCAGCTGTAACTTCCCCCCATTCGGCGTTTCCACTCATCTGGCAACCACGGCAAACACTTGGCAGTGTAGAGGTCACAGGGATGTGACAGCCTCTGAGCAGAGGGATCATGGCATGATACCAACCCCCTGCCAGCACTGTCCAAGACAAAACACTCCTGTGCTACTTCAGTTATTTCTGCTAAACATTTAAAGTGTTGATCTCACTGTACCTTGGAGCTAACCCACCTCATGGTACCTCTCCCCACCACACCCTGACATTCTCACCGTGGGACACTTCCTGTGTTACACAAGCTGGATGTGAAGCCCAGCTGACCTGAGCTGCACCCACTGGGGTCAGGGGTGGCTCTGCATTGGCTGCATTTCAGAGTCAGAGACCCCATCACTCTGGAAATTCATTTGCATAAACTTATCTTGGGTATAACTCTTTCCAGGGAAAAGTCACATCAAATCTAAAAAAATACCTCTGTTTCCTGCTTCGATTCGGTTTGGAAGTTTCTTCATAAGAGTTTTGAAATATATTAAAAAATATTGGTTCAAACTTTTTGAAAATTACGGTTGACACTTCAAAATTTCTCTCCAGCTTCTCAACTCGCTCTCGGAATTCCTGGGGTAGGTTTGACATGTCCATCCACTTCTTCATTTTGCTAAAAAACTGAATTAAACTTAAAAGAAAAGAGAAAAGTCTGCTTTGAGCTTTAAGTAACTTCCATTCTAAAATTTTTAAAAGCCAAAATGCAACATATTTACGCCTTTAATGACTGACATAATTACTAGGTAGGTTTACAATTTATTTTGATAAGACTCCCAAACTGTATATATTATTAGCCTTTTGCCTTTTATCACTCTGGGGTTTCTCCTTGACCCTTTTTAAGGCATGAGAACATTAATTTGATGTGGAGGCTGCCAGCATGGCTGCGTAGAGCAGAGCACTGGTGTACAGCAAAGTGCAGGTACAGCTCTGCGTGCACTGAGGTGGAGGCAGGACAAGCAAGACAACAAGCCAAGAGTCGATGCCTGTCAAAGTTACCTGCACAGAAACCTGTCAGCTGGGGATGTAAATAACTGACAAGCCCTCCGGCAGCTCAGCGGGGAGCGGGTCTTTAAATGGAACGAGAAACATTCCGAGCTCCGTGTTCCCAGGTCAGAGCCACAGCGACAGGGGAGCTGCTGCCGGGGCCGTGCAGAAGCTGAGTTCTGTGATCACCAGTGCTGTGTTCCCAGAAAAACCAGCAGCTGCCAGCACTCCGTCGGGATTTGGCCTGAATCCCGAGTCAGACACACGCTGTCCCGGGATGGCATGCGCCGAGGTGTTTGTGGTCAAATTAACTACATAAAGAAACAACTGGCGTGTGTAGAACAGCTGCCGGTCCGACATAGGTGGTTTCCCAAAGGCTTGAAGTTGGAAATTACGTATTTGCATCTAATTTCCATCTGTAATACGAGCGGATTTACTGCTTTTACCCCGCCGCGGCTGGCAGCGCCGGGAGCGAAGGAGCGGCACCTGGGTTAGCGGCTTTGGCAGAGCAGGGCAGGGCATTCCCGGCGCTGAGCGCTCGGCCCGGCAGGGGCCGGCCTGGCGGGCGGGGCGCTCACCTGAGGCGTGCGGAGCGCAGGATGCGGGTCAGGGAGACGCCGTTCCCCTCCATCGGGCTGCTCCCCACGGTGGGCACGCGGCTCCGGCGGCAGGCGACGTACAGCGCGCAGGCCAACCAGTGCAGCGCTTCGCCCTGCGGGCACGGGCGCCGCGGTCACCGGGGCGCCGCGGTCACCGGGGCGG
>VZTF01002065.1:15097-55264 GCA_013397755.1 Cnemophilus loriae
CTCGCGGCACGGCCCCGCCTCGATCCCGGTCGTGGCGGGCGCTCAGAGCGTTTCCTGGTGCCTGTTCCACTGGAAGCAGCGCTGATGGACGGAGCCCCTTTGGGAGCACTACGTGTCCGTCGGGAGCCGTGGCCATGGGGACACCGCCCGCCCCCGTGGGCAGGGGAGCGGCTCCTGCACCTCTGGAAGGCGCTCGAGTCACGCAGCGTCCGCAGCGCTGGTTCGGGGACACGGAACAGGGCTCTGAACCCGCTTATCACTGGAGGATACTTGAACCACCTCCCTGCTGCTGGGAGGGCCGTAGGACGGAGAACACACGGAGCACGCCCGGAGCGGGCGCGGCGGATCCCCCTCCCCGCTCCCCGGTACCTGCGGCGATGCGAGGATGCTCAGAGGCGCGTTCAGGAGCCGCCGTAGGGACCCAGCCCCGCCGCATCCGTTCACTCGGCAGCCCCTGCCGTGCCCCGAGCTCCGGCCCCACTCACAGATCCCGGGGTTGGTTTTCTTGAAAATGCCCTTTTGCAAAGCGCAGGGATCAATTCGTGGGATCCGCAGGCTGGTAGATCCGGTCCCGCACCGAGTATCAGATCAGCTCCGTGCTTTCCAAAATGTTACTTTCCATAAAAACTAGCCTTAATCCAACATCTAAATCTATTTGGAAAAAGATTTGCCATAAGAGCACGGAAAACTCCCTGTCATGAGCAGGCAGGAAATGTTTTTCATTTAGGGTAATGAGGCTATGGGTCCCACAAGCTTATTTATTCCTTCCGGACCAGAGCCGTGCCTTCCTCTCGGTGAGCTGAGTTTTGTTTTTTGTGCATCTCTTCCTCTATCAGAAATCTCTGTCCTTTTCTGGAGGGAAAATAACTCATTGCGAGGTTTTCCTTTTAAATTTTGTTTTTCCAAGCAGTACAGGCAATTCCTGTACAATGTCTCCCTATGCTATAGCACACCCAGCTGAAAAACTTGACAACCAACGCTCGGCAGGAGCCCAGAGAGAGGAGAGGCTGGAGCATCTGCCATGGCTCTCACTCCCCCCAGCTGCTCCTGCAACAGGTCCAGGACACTGCTATTTCTTGAAACCCTCTGAGGGCTCACACTGGGCTTGCCTGAACTGATGTGTTGAGGCAGGCCGGGACTGAGTTCCA
Organism: Cnemophilus loriae; assembly: GCA_013397755.1. Lineage (NCBI taxonomy): Eukaryota > Metazoa > Chordata > Aves > Passeriformes > Corvidae > Cnemophilus > Cnemophilus loriae. Next base: position 16,246 of record VZTF01002065.1, read on the forward strand.
AGTTGAACCAGTAATGTCACATCCCATCCAGACCACTGGCAAATGGAGCCAGGTGCTGTGCGGAGTTGTTAATGAATTAAAATCCCACTGGAGGGCGAACAAGGCCACATGGGGAGTGGGACTGATCTGCTGGGCTGAAGATCTTGCATTGTTTTATACCTTCTGAGGTGAAATCTTGATTCTTCAGGAATTAGTGCCACCTATGGCACTGCACCGATGGTGTCCAGCCACCCCTGGGAGCACCATGAAACAACTAGAGTCCCAAAAAGCCACACGGGAAGGTGAGGATGATGTTCCTAGGCCTGCTGTCCAAATGTACAGGGCACACTGTGCAGATTGATGAGAAGGGGATTGAGAGAGAAGCTGGATTTCTCTTTTCTCCACTTTTCCAGAGCTGCTGCTCTGCTGGTGGCTGGGCCAGCTCCTTTCCTGGCAGCACTGCCCATCTGTCCAGTGCCCATGGCCGAGCATGGGTGCCATGGGCAGCTGTGCACTGGCTCATGGGGTGTGAGGCACCTGGGGACTTCACCTGTAGTGTAGTGCCCAGTAACTGCTTTGAGGTTGTAAAATGTGAGGAGATTCCTGATCTCATGACTCAGGCCATGCCCCAGAGCCCTGGGGCCGAAGTGGCTCCTGACGAAGTGAGGAGCAAAACTGCACTGAAAAGCTCAAGTTTTATTCAATGCAAACCTGATGTCAGAGAAATTGCCTTCTGCTCACTGCTGGCCAAGATTTCCAACCCCAAATCCTTTCTTGTAAGTGTCAAGAGCCCAGAGTGGGGACATCTGCACTGGGGGTAGGTAAAGCTCCCCCAACCATGGCTCAGTGCAGAGGAAAATTCTTCCCCCCTTTTTGTGACCATAAAGGGAATTACAGATCCTGTCTAAATGTGTGATGAGACTTCTCTGTGTCCTATCAGATAAAAACGAGGCAGGGAAAGCAGTGGGGATGTGCAGCTATGCCTGTTTTACTCTCTCACAGTCTGGGAAGGGGCACCTGCATCCCGTAAAACACAACGGGGAACAAGCTGTGCCCACGGTGCCCATCCTCCACCACATCCACTCGCTGCTACCAGCAGGTAACACACCTTGTCTGAAGAGACAGAGACACTGCAGCCATCACTGATGTGACAGCCCAAAGCCGGCACATGCTCCTCCATGTCTCGCCTCCTGCAGATCCTGCCAGCAAATATCCTGCATTATGGATGCCGAGGTGCAAGGCTGCAGTGTGTGGAGCCAGAATTTAAAGGGAGACTTGGGAACTGGAAATTCATAGTTCATGCTACCATTTTGCCAGTCTTTTCTGCTGGGTACTTCTTTTCTCCTCCAAAGCAGCAACAAAATACCAGGACAAGGTGCTTACAACAGGCAGGTGGAGCAGTAAAAGCACTGGTTTTACTCTGTGTCTTTTTCCTGAATCTTGGAAGAACAGAGCTGCTCCTGTGCATCATTCTGATGAAACACTGATGCATGCCTGCTTCGCTAATGCCTGAGATCCTTATACAGAGATTTAGGACAAGCATTCCACAAAACCTGGAGGTGCAGGAAGCGCAGGGAGAGGAGGCCAGCACCCCCAGCACCCCGTCTGCTGGGAGGGGCTGTGCAAGTGCCAAGGGGTGTAACTGCTTGCGGGGTGGGGATGTGTGTGACGACTGTGGAGGTCTCTGGGCTTCCACCCACCCTTGTGGAAAAAGCAGGTCAGCAGAGTGCCCTTGTGCATCCTCTGTGCTTAAACTAGCCCTGGAGCTTGGGCTGCTCCTGGGATCTTGCAACCCATGTGTGACGTGCGTTCTCCCACACCGGTGGGTTCACCCCAGGACGCTGGGAGAGCTGCAGGTTCGGCCCCTCACAGCGAGCGGCCCGACTCAGAGTAACACACAGGGCAGCAGGAGCAATCCTAGAGCAGCGACCAGGCCACTGTTTTCAACAGCTTCTCAATGGATTCATGCTGAGAAAAAGGCAAGTCACGTTTATCACTGAGTCAGGTGAATTAAACATTCACATATATTTGCTGAAAAAAATTATATACATCTGTAGCAAGGCTCTCCCAAGTCTGAAAGATAAGCATCATCTAGTCACTAAATTAAAAAAATAAAAATCTGACTTTTAAATCTTTTTCTTTTTATCCATGTTCAAGAGCACAGACAGTTTATTTTGTTAGCACATTTGGTGAAGGATGTATGTGTGTGAATAGCCATGAAAACCGGTGAAAATTTGGTGTTTGTTTGGGATATGATGGAAAAGAAGAAGCAGCCACTTAACGCCTTACAGTCTAAATAATCCACAGAGTATATCGGGTTGCAAAAGGGTCACAAAGTAGCAAAGAGAAGCCTAAACACCCAGAGACGTAGCATACATGTCTGCTAAGGAAGAACAAGGTATAGAGCATGCTGGCTAATTAAATAAATTTCACTTTAAACTCTGTTCCTTACGCGTGTAACCCTGGAAAAACCATCCCATAACAAGAAATGGACTCGGAAGAGATTTCTGTATCCATTCACAGTAAGGCTTTGAAGATATATGAAGTTTTATAGCATTTGTATTTTAAGGATTTAGGGCAAGTACATGTTCTTCCACTGAATAAAAACAAAGTTAGTACTTAAAAGGTTCAAAAATATATCAATTGTGACTTTTTTTTTACATAAATAAATTATATTGATTTTGGATTTAACAGCTGAAAAAACCCTTTCTGCTTCCACTGGAGGCAAAAACTGAACAAAATGTTAGTTAAATAGAGATAGCAGCATTTCTAAGAAATCTGTCGATAGTGATACAGTATCTATGCTACAAGAATGTTATTAAATAGAACACAATTATTGGGGGGGAGGAGGATTGCATTATGATTGGCTACATACTTAAAAAAAAATAATCCAATCCAGTAAACTGGGAATAAATTCTGTGAAAATATAAACCAACTGGTTTTTTGACCATGGGTAACAGACTTCTTTGAGATGCTAATTTTAACATGTACATAATTTATAATCCCAAATGTATAAAAGACAATGACAAAAAGCATCATAAATAAATAATGCAAACTGAAATAGTTATGTCAAAACATTTGGACCATCTGATAAATTAGCAAAACTGCAACAGAAAAAAAAAAGTAAAAAATACAGTAAATTGTGACAACCAAGTGTGAAACTGATGAGTAGCACACTCCAACTCCCTCCCGGCCTGCCCTTCGCTCACCGCTGCACCACTGCAGCTTTATTCAAGTCTCAGACCATGAGCTGCAAGTAAGAACAACCCCAAGTGAAAGAAGAATTAAAGGAGGAGTGAGGGGAAGGAGAAATCAGAAGAGTTGCCTGTGGAGGAGTCTCAGTACCCTGAACTGGAGGTGGGGCCTGGCGGCATTAAAACCTGTCCATTTGAAATGCAGATGCTGAAATCATTTGGGGGACTGGAAATACTGTTCAACAGCAAACGGAATGCGAAGCAGCCGAAGTCATCTCTTCACAGTCCACCACTAGAAAGTAAGAAACTCAGGCTCTGAAAGTCCCAAGGGTCCTTCTCAGAGGACTCCCCAAGGAGGGAAGCTAGCCTACAGCCTTCTCCGTGTCTGCTGAAAGAACATCGCTTCTGGGTAAGGAGTGGGAAATATAAAAACTCAGAAAGCCTCAGTGTTCATGTAAGAGCATTAAAATTGGTATGGTCTATTCACGGCTGGAAAAAAAATACCTTTAGAGCACCTGTAATGCCATAGCTGAGAACTAACGCCAGAGAGGACAACTGAAGACTAGCAGAATGATGAAGGAACTGGTCGCTACAGGTACAGTAACCCCAGAAAAGTCATGCAAGTGTGCAAAACCTTTCCAGCTCAAGCTGGAAAGTTCTTGTAACTACCAAGGAAAGGGCAACTAAACTCCACATAACATAAAACCAAATGCTGGTTTTAAAAAATACAAAAGTATGTCTACATTGTTTTTTCACTCTCTGCAGTTTGTCTCCAAACCTTTGAGGTGGGGGTGATCAAGAAATCATATCACTACCAGTTATGCTTTTCCTTTCAAAGAAATGAATATATGCATTTTCAATCATTAGTTATATACTTCTGTCTATACTACTATTCTAGTAACCATGATAAAATAGGGAAATACTTTAAATCAAAAATACACATTAGCACTTACTATAGCTGTGCTTTTAGCCCAAATACAGGCCTTTTCGTTCAGTGTCACTGTAGACAGAAATACCCTTGTCTGTGTGTTAGACCAAGAGATAAACACTTTTCTTTTGCTCTTGTTTTTTTGCTGCTTTTTCTTCTCAAAAGAGTGAGCAATTTGTGGGGGGTGACCAAGTACTGGATTTGCTATTGTCAGCTGGGATGAACAACTGGAAAAACAGAATGAGAATTCGGTGCCTCCCATACTAGCTAGACAACACTGTTTATCTAATAAAGTGGCAAGACCCTGCAACTATTAACATGTAGTATGTCACCAGTTTTTTCTGACAGGGGATTAGGTAGATAATATTACTCATGGAAACACAGGTTTATGAAGGTGGAGCGGGGTGGGAGGGGAAGTAACAAAGAGTTTATGGGATAAGAAACTCACAAGCCACAATCTTTTTGTGTTTTTCTTTCAATGAAACAAAAGTTCTAATCGGTATTGTGAGCTGCTTGGCGCTCCTCCTCTGCTGGTCCGTCCTGCTCCTTCTCTGCCACCGCCGGCAGGCTCTGCTCCACACAGTTTTGACTGTTTGCAGCTTCTTTTTCCGGCAATGAGACAGTTTCTGGCTCTGGATTTGCCGATTCCCCTTTTGCTTTCTTCCTCTTCCGCTTCTGGCTCTCCAGGTTCGCCGCCTCTGAGTGCCTGGTTTGCTGGATGCCAGGCAGCGCCATGCCAATGCCAGGGGAAAGGAACATGGAGGGATAGATCAGTCCAGGAGACATCCCTGGGATAAGAAATGGGTTAAAAGCTACAGGACTACTGGTAGTTATTGCGGATTCTGTCTGATTAGAAAATGAGCTAGGACCAGGCTTATCTTCAGCGAGAGGTTCTTTTTTCCCATCCTGGCTGCCCTGTTTCTCCTCGTTGGCTTTCTCGGCGCTGGCTGTGCCACCTTTCGTTGTGCTTGTTAACGAAGTCGGAGCAGTCGCGGTACAAGTTGTCGTCATGGGGGAGTTGAGGAGTCCTCCCACGCCGAACATCTGGGGTACAGTCGCCATGCCTGGCAGCATCATGGGCAACATGCTCAGGGTGCTCTTCACATCCTCACCAGCGGGCACTGCTGCAAAGCCAGCAGGAAACCCGACCAGCCCAGTCAGAGGGATCCCTTGCATATTTCTCATGTTCTGAAGTCCCACAAGATCCATCCCAGCAATTAGTCCGTTCATGAACAATGGTCCCATTCCAGAAGAAGAATCTGCTACAACACCAGGGCCTTTAAGGAGCTCGCTCCGGGGCCTCCTCCCTCTCCGGCGCGGCCCAGTATCCCGGAGCACAGGCTCGGTGAGGATGCGATTGAATTTGTTTTCGGGTAAGTAGCCCTGAAAACGAGACATAACAGAGAACACCCGACAGTTACTACTGCAGCAAAGGGAATCTGGCTTGTCTGTGCCCACATCTGCATCCCAGATGGTGTCAGCACAGAAATATTTGCCTACATGATATGGAATTTGAGAGGTACACACAACTTTTCCCCAAGGGATGCTGCCAAATGCAAAACACTCTTGCTCTGCCCTGGCAGGATCCTGCACTGTCAAAATGCTCAGGGAGGAGAGGAGGAAGCATGTTTTTACCCTGTTTTTCACCCCAGCCCTCAGCACCAGCTGCTCACAGTGCGAGAAGCACCAGGGCAGTGTGGTGTCAGCTGCCCACTCAGCTCCCTGCCCAGCTCTAATGGTGCCTTCAGCAACAGGTGAAAAATCCTCTTTGAGATGGGAAGGGCCAAATTTTCAATGCTCTGCAGGACAGCAAAGCTCGTGGGATGACACAGGGAGTGGGCATTCTGTCTGAGGAGTTGCTGGTCAGAGCTTCACTGAGATGCCAGGGAGCATTCAGAAAGCTCTTCTGACAGAAGAGACGTGGGACCAAAGCCCAGCAGCCAGAAGTGGGCAAGACCGTCCGGTTACACAGAGCAATGCAGGGGGATCCACAGCAAGGCTTAACACTTCCTTTTTCAGCATCCTCAACACAGACATTTAAACATTTCCCTTTGTGGTTCCCTTGGGTTTCAATATCATTTTGAATAATAAATTTAGGTGGGAAAAGTATTTCCTGTTGACACCTGTGCAGAAACGTGAATTAGATGCGCCTGGCAGTCTGCTCAGCACAGCACCTGCCCAAGGAGGGAGAACCTTCTGGGAGCATCTCCCACTGGCATGTGGGAGAAGCTACGCAGGGCCATGACTGCACCCAGGCTCTGCGGGGCAGGCAGCCCCAGCTCCTGCTGGCCTGAGTGCCTGGAGCAGCTGGCCATCCTTCTGCATCCCTCTCCTACCACGACGGGTATGCATTCACCAAAAGCTCAGTGTCGATGGGGTGGGAATGATCACGAGATGCAGCCACTGGAGCAGGGCACAGGAGAGGTGCCCAGGCAGTGCCAGGCACAGAGTGGTTTCTGTGGCAAAGACACTGTCCCCTCAAATCAGGGGAAGGAAGAGCTGTCAGCTCGCCCGAGGCTGGCTGCCGGGATGGGACCATGATGCCAGCCTGGACATGGAGCCGTTTCCTGGGCAGTGGGACAGACCATGCCAAATCTCCACTGCTATGGAAAAACCAATCTGAGAGCAGTACAAAACTCTAAGCCAATGGATTCACTCTCCAGCCCTCTGCAGGGGTGTCACACAAACCACTGCAGCCCAAAAACAGGCAGCAGGTGAGAGGGACTGTACGGAGAAGTCTGGATCACGCCAGCGCGTGGGGCAGGGCAGGGCAATCTGGCAGTGCTGTGTGTGCTGGAGGGGAGAGCGCTCCTTCTCCGCAGGCTCTGCCACACACCGGGGCAGGGACTGGTGGATGGGCAGGGTGGACAAATGTGGCACAGAAGGCTTCGTCCTGCCCCTCTCCCTGCCTATGCCTGACCCTTGAGGCCTAGTGACCTGTGGGGCCTTTGGTGGGCCCACGGCTGTGCAGGCAGAGTTCACAGGAGCTGATGAAAAGCATCAACTACAGGTGTTTTTGAAAATTTGACCCATGAGAATGTTTTGTCCACACCCTGCCGTCCAGCTCCTAGGGCATTCCTCTTGCCCCTGCTACCCTAAGCATCCCAAGGCTCTCCAGCCAGGCATGCTGAGCCCCGTTCCCGGGGCGCTGGCCCCCCTCTCTCCGTGGCCTGGCCACAGGGCTGGTGGCGGCACGGCCCAACCTCCCGCTCTGCCCCGGTGCTGCAGCCATCCCCTCCCACACGCCCAGCCCAGGGCCTGCCTCGCAGCTCCCAGATCCTCACTGGAGAAAGGTTGTGGGGATGGGGAGGGGAAAGAAAAGATGACATGATACAGATTTCTCCAAAAGCTCTAACTTACTGAAAGCTTAACAATGTCAGCCCAGTCAGCTGCAACAGCATACTCCAAGTTTGCATCAAGCCACCTTGGCAATTCCTTCAATGCTGGTGCCGTGGCTCCCCCTAACTATAAAACACAGCAGAAGGATGACCTCTATTGCAGAGAGAGTTACGTAAAATAATACAAAAAATATGATTACACTTCCCCTAGCTTCTTGCTTTGGGCTGCAATTTGGCTGGGGTGGAGACTTGCCTTGCTACACTTGCCTTTCTGCAGGACTTGGTGTGTGCCTGCTGCCTCCAGACACACAGCTCAGGGAGAAAAGGCAGGTTCAGCCTCTGTGGCCCGGCCCATCACCCTCCCAGGTACCAGCAATGGGGACAGAGCTTCTGTAAAAGCCATAATTAGAACTGGCAAACCCCCCAATTCACCCAGGTCTCCAAAGGCCAGCATGGGGGCAACAAAGCAGAACACAGATGTGGCTGAAACAACCTCTTTCTGCCTCATTCTTTAGTTTTGCTTTTAGATGTGATTAATGTCACATCACCTTCTGACCTTGTATAGTCCTGGGTATGTTTAAGAACTAAACTTCGGTTCAAAGTACTCCTGAACATCCCTTCTTGTTCAGAGAGGTGAACATCAATGCCCCGGAGATTAAACTGCAGACAAGTAAATCCAAACTCCTTGCTCAGAAAGCAAGAAAAAGCCCTTCAACCCTCGACTTTCTACAAGCCCAGCAGTGGGACGGGTATTAGTGTGCTCTGGCCTGCACCTCATAAGGAGGAACAAACCAAAGGTATTTGCATGGCAGTGTTACAATTTGTGGCATATTGCAATGAACTCAAGGGGAACAATCAAATCCAGGATGGGAAGCACATGACAGGGCTGTGCTGAAGGTGGCTTTAAAGCCAAAGGCTGTCCCCCATTACCACTGAGGGGTGCGTGCCCCCTGGCAAGGGACGACACTCCCACATCCCTTACTTCATACAGACACTCACTTATTTCACAGGTCTGCATGTCCTCGGGCACACATGTGTCACAAGATAATGCAGATCAGAGACCTATTCCAGACTTTTGTCTCATCCTTAGACTTCTCTGGATTAAATCTACCGCCAGGCGAGCTCAAAGGTCTGCTAAGCATTTTGGGACACTGAGGGCACAGCACAGAACAAGCCTTTGCTTACCCGCCGTCCGGTACCCTTATGTACCACCGGCACCCGCTCCTCTCCCGTCAGAGAGCTAATGTCCAGTTTGCTGGGGTCCTTGCAGCGCTGCCTCCTCTGCTTGGGCTTGTCTGAAAAATTCTGGAGTGCAAACAAGACAGTGTTAATGACACTAGATGGCTTAATGAGCCTGGCTGGCTACAAGCCCTGCAGGAGAGCAGCATGGTTGGGCTCCCAAGGGACCGGGAATTCCTGCAGGCTGGGGCAGGAGCAGCACCAGCAGCACAAACTGGTCCCTGCTACAGGACCAGCTCTCAAATGAGCAAAACTGATTTTTGTAGATATAAGGGGGTCTCCAGTGTACCCTACTTAGAGTGCTCTAGCCCTTTTTAACTCCCCTCCACTCCTGATGCTGCAGGTCGTTATACATGCATCTGTAAACAGGACACTGCATACAGCCAGCAGACAGAGAACAGGTCTGGGTGTGCCACTCGTGTCACTCTCATACAGCCACCTGCTTCTCGCCAGCTCAGCTGTGCTGTGTTTCCTTCATCTTTCAGCTGTTCCCACCACAGAGGTGCTGCACAATGTTTCTTTGGGATCAGAGTCCTCTGGAACTGCAACCTACTGAGTTACAGCCAAGTGATCGCACACCCACTGCATGCACCAAGCCCCACTGTCAATGTGCCTGCAGGGATGGAGCATTATAATGAACAACTCGGATAGCTCGGATTCCTGAGAGTCAGAGAAAGACCCTGAGTGCAGTTCATCCTTTGAACTGAGCTACTGCAGTACCCCAAAGTCTCTCTCAGTCTAGCCTACCCAGAGAGAAGAGATCCTGCAGGGCTGGCCTGGGGCACTGGGGGCTTGCTGGGAGCAAGAGCTTCACCACAGGCATGGTCAGACCGGGCAAGCTCCAGTACCGCCCTGGAAGGCAAGGGTGTTGGGAAGACATCTGCACATCTGCTCCTGTGAGTCTGGCCCTGGGCACACAGCTGGATGTGCCTCTGGACTCTGAAAAGCAAAGGCCATCCTGCTGAGCAAATGTTGGGCTCCTCACCTCTCATCTCTAACAAGCTTCAAAATGCTAATGTCTTGCCTGTACTCCAAGCTCCAGGAAATCCCTGCCTCAGGATCCTCCAGAACCAAAATGCAGAGTCTTTTCTGTTTTACCACGACATTTCTTCCTGCTCTGTTTCATGGCCTGTGCTCTGCCTACCACATGGTCTAACAGGCTAAATAAGCTGAAACCTGTAGCGAATCAACCTCTGAAACCAAGAGGTGAAGGTTTACGACACAGCAGGAAGAATCAGACAGACTGTGCACCCCACTCCGAGCCACTGCTTTCTGAGAGCATCCACAGCCACACGGCCACAGCCTCTCAGCCTCCAACACAGCCCCTTTTGTCTGGCTCTTAAAGAGAGGAGGTTTCCTCTTGCCTGGAAACCTTGTTTAGTACAACAGCACTGCCTAAAATGACCCCAGATGACAAAGAACAACACAGATCTATCCCTGGCACTTCTGGAAGACACTGTGCATTAGGCAGATGGATGTACTGCAGCTGGAGAACCGACTTTGGGCAACAGGGCTCAGCTCCTGAAGGATGCCAGACAGGTCCATGCCCAGGGAGCCCTGGAGGGTACTGACAGTCCCCCATCTGGGCATGTTTGTGTTCTGGGGGAAAGGAGAGAAGTTAACAAGCAGCAAGTGCTTTTTGTTGCTGTACAGGGAAACGGTGCTCACCTCTTAAATGTGTCATGAATCCCTGAACAGCCCCAATGAACACCACAAACCATGTTACAAGAAAAAAACCTAACACAAAGGGCAACACACAAGGCAGGCGCGCACACACACACACACACACACACACACACACACACACACACACGTGCCACTGAAGGCCACCCTTACTGTGCCAAAGCTGGGAACATCGAGTGTGTAGTCAGACTGCTGCCGGAGCCAGTCAAGGAGACTCTTATTCGGGGCAGCCTTCTCTTGGCTGCCTGCAGCTGGGACTGGCTGTGGAGTTGAGGTAGCAGCAACCGGCCCATCAGGGAGGGGACTGTTCTGAGGGGGCTGCGGCTGGTCTTCCTGAACATCCTGCCATGGAGGGAGGAGCAGGGAGAGCCCATCAGCAGCGTGCAGTGATGCATGCGCACACCGAGAAGCACAGCTCCCAAAGCAGGTCATCTGCTCCCATCACACAGACTAATCCACATACTCCCAGTGCTTCTTCCTTAAATCACCACCCACCACCACATCACATTTCCACTCCATCCCCAGCACTGGTGGTAGGGAAGGCAGAGAGAGCTGGAAGATGCTTCTGAACTCACATGGAAGCACTCTAATCACCAGGAAAACCAACTTCCCCTCAGATCACTCCTAAAAGTGGTCTAGGGGCACTGGTCTTGCTCCATTCTTTGAGTGGATCCCAGGATAGAAGGAGAAAGGGTGCTTGTCTTCCTCATCTTTCCTAAACCTAAACATTCCCTGAGGTGGGACAACTGCTTATGATAATGCTTAAAAGGATTCAAACACTCCAGAGTGCTGTAAACCAGAGGGATAACTTCCCTTCCTCCCTGTAGTATCTGCTGCTGCCTGGTCCTGCACAAACCAAGCTGTCCTGGAGGAAGCTGCGCGGTGTCACGGGCAGCAGACCTCGGAGGGGAGAGCTGGGCCATGAAACAAACTGTGCTGACTCCACTGTGTCCATGTGAAAGAGGGGAGCATCAACCCACCTGCAGCCTGTTTGGAAGAGGCCTCTCCTTCAAGAAGATGAGGTCCATCCCTTCGACATTTTTCCTCCTGCCCCGTCTCCTCCTCATGGCAGCATCATCTCTTCGGAGGCTGCCATTCACAATCTGTCCAGTGACAGGATGGATTAATCCTGCCTGTAGGATGCCAGACAAGTCCATGCCCAGGGAGCTCTGGAGGGCATTCACGGTCCCCAGTTTGGGCATGTTTGTGTTCAGGGGGAAAGGAGAGGAGTTCCCTGGGGACCCATCAGAGGCTCTGGACAAGTCCACCGCTGCCTCACGCCAGCCGTTCAGCACAATGGATGGATGGACATGGGCTGCTGCCAGCTGCTCCAGGCTCCTCTGTTTGGCATCTCTCTCCATCTCAAATTCATAGGGTCTCCTGTGCTTCCGCTCATCTTTTGCAAAGGCAGGGCTCAGGAAGCCTTCCTGTGTGTACCAAAGCCACAGATGGTTATGGCTGCTCCTGCCCTGCCCAGGGACCACAGCTTCTCACACCAGCGCTGAGCCAATGGTCAGGCTCCCCTGCCTCTCCAAGGAGCCCCGAGGGATGCCCTTTCCTTGGGCATATCACATCTCTTTCCCTGTGTGGGGATGGTGCAGGAGGCACCCTCACACACACTCGGATCTCCTAAGGTGTTATAACCATGTCTGCTCCGCCAGCTGCTGGGGCCCCAGGCCACCAGCTTCTGTCTGTCCAATGTGACTGTTGGGGACTGGGGCACTGGGACTTGGGAGCCGGGGACTTGACAGGGCAGTGCTCCTTGCAGCCCTTCCTTTGGGGTACCAGGGGGATGTCCCCTTTGACCATGTCAGGTGCTCCAGCGCTGACTCTGCAAGCACCTCTAGAGCCGCAGAAGCTGTGGAGCTGCCAACAACAGCTGCCTTCCCAGGAGGGCAGCAGGGTGCTGAGAGCACAGGGAGCTCACCAGGAGCTATCACCAGGGGACCAAGTGGCTTAAGCCATGTGTTATACACCCCAACTGGCACCAAAGGGCCCCGCTTGGGAAACTCCTGAGTACTTCTGGGCAATGTCTCACCCCAGAGTCCTGAGCTTGTCACTGCCTGAGGGTCCCCCTTACCTTTTGTACCCGTGACATCAAGACCCCATTATTGAAGCTGAGATCGGGGGCTTCTGACTCAGCAAAGCTGCTCCTGCTGCAGGTGTTGCTGGCCATGGCTGGGGCTGTCAGCAGGCTCTGTGCCTCAAACTGCTGGCTGGAGGAAGGCCACTTGCCCTTCAGGATGGCGTGGCAGATGTTGTCAATGCGGCTGATGATCACACGGTCCTGCAAACAGAATTTGATGGTGGCAAGCTGAAACTGGAATGACTGACCTGTGTATGACAGCTCGGGATTAAAGTCAAGCCCAGCTCAGGTGATCTCAGCTCGGCAGGGAACTGCTTTGGGGGCAAGCATCTCCATGGCACGGGTGCTTGGGAAGAGCACCTTGGCCAGAACATCCAATGGGGTGTGCAGAGGAGCACGAGGCAGAGCTGGAGCTGTGTGAGCCACTGCTGGCCAGGTCTACCCAGGAACACTTCGATACAAACCGTGTTCATTTTAACCTCACCTTAGGCCACTCAGAGAAGGAGTAAAGCGTCTTCTCCTGCAGCAGCTGGGCAATGGTCGGTGCCCGGGCATCCTGAAGATCATCAATCTCCCCGGGAAGGACAGAACCAGAATTCTTGTTCTCTTCCTCCAAGTACTTCTCTGGACCATCTGAAAAAGCAAGGGAGAATAGAGCCCACCACCACCCTGCCTTTCTCCCTATCTAGAGGTGGGGAGCATCTCCTCACACATTCCCACCCCAATGCCCAGCTGGCTCCACAAAGGTCCCAGTCCCCAGCAGTCTCCAAGAGAAGCAGCAGACCTGGATCGGGGCAGGCAGCCCAAGCCACTTAGGAAGGACCATCACTTCCCTGAGCTGAGTTTGGGGAGCTTGAATTGCAGTAGCCCCCCCATTCCTGACCATTCCCAGGTGGGTGAGAGGAGGGCATATGCTTTTGCAAAGGGAGCTGCTCAACAGGCAGTGCCCTGTGCCAGAAAGGGAAAGGCATCCTGCATTTCATGGCATGCTCTTAGCAGAAGGCCTGCTGGGGCTCAGGGTAGAGAGTTCTGGTCAGCCCTGCTGGCAAATGCAGCCCCCAACGCTTTTTGCCCCCAGTTGCAGCAGCTAAAGGGACCTCAGATCGTACAGATGGGAGGCCGCTCCACGGGCTGGTCAGTACCAACGTTTGGCTCTGCAGGGAGGACAGCAGGTCCCTCCCACCATAGCCAGAGGTGACTGTCAACCTGAGGGAGCTCCAGGACCATACCTTGGCTCTGGTTGCTGCTGGCTTTCTCCCCGTCATCTCTGTTCTCACACTCTTCTTGCTTTATGCCCCGAGGCTCGGGGTGTGGGGCCTCTGTGCAGCCTGACTGCCCCTCAGCGTCTCGGCCCAAGGGCTCCCCCTTGACACAGGGGGGCTCTGCCCCTCGAGGCCCCCCCTGAGGCCGAGGTGTGGGCAAGCTGAAGGGCTGGCTTTGAGCCTGGTCTGGTGAGTGCTGCTGGGTGCTCTCCTCATTCAAGCCATGGTCCTCCCTGCCCTCTGCCCCGGGCTCTCCCAGCCCCAGGGACTCCCTCTCGCCATTTATGTCTTCTGGGCAAGTGTCCTCAGGTGTGGGGAGACCAGAGTTCTGCTCCTCACCCCCTAGTTCATGAGCCTCGGGGTCACAATCGGCCCTGGTCCTGGGACCATGCAAGCCTTCCATGGCATCTGCTGCTGCCTCAGAGTTATCATCATCCTCTTCTTCCTCCTCATCTTCTTCGCTGTGGCTCTGACTCGGCCCCGACTTGGCCTCCAATCCTTTCTCCTGCAGCAGACTGATGAACCTCTGCTCAGGAGGAACCTTTAGTTCATAGTTATGGAGACTGGGATTGTAGAGCCCCACACTTAGGACCCTTTCCATGGTGCCATGCTGGGGCGGCCCTGCTGCCGGGCTGGCAAGTGCTCCTTTCTGTTCCAAGCCTTTGCCAAGCTTGGCTGGGGCACTCTGTGAAGGATTGCTCTCGGGGGTAGAAGGTGAAGGCTCAGCTTCCTCATTCTGACTGTCCATTTGGTCAGAGCCCACCTGCAAACCCTCTAGGAAGGGAGCCTCTCTCATGGCATCTGCATCGCAGCTGGACGGATCCTCATCCCCCTCCAGCTTGCCCTCGGAGAGCTTGGCAATGCTACTTCCGACATCTGTGCAGCTTGGGCTATCTCTGGCAAGGGAGCTCTGCTCGCTGGGACAGGCCTTCTCATCGTACATCATGCACACTAATGAGTCCGGCAGCGAGCTCTCGTCGTAGTTACCGGAAATGATGTCCCGGACTTCAGACATGAATGTTTCACAGTTTGCATCCGGTGGGCTGCCCCCAACCTGGGACATGGTGCTGTCCACGGTTTCTAGCTTGATGTGACTCTCGGCTTCATTCTCTAGGGTTTCACAGGTCTGGTCCATCTGGCTGTACACGGGGGAACTGTAGAGTTTGGAGTTAGACTGGTAAAGGCAGCATAGGGTTTCTGGGCCTGGGAATCCAGTTCTTTTATGCTGGGCATAGTTTCTGTATGCATCTAAAAAAGACAGCTGGGGGTCATTCATGATGTAGTAGTCAGTGCGGTTCAGGCCGTGCTTGGCGGTGCCGATCAGCAGGTCCCGGTCATGTTTGCCACACTCCCACCACACGGGGAGGTAGAGGCTGGGCCGGCACAGCTTGAGGCGCTCATGGAGCTGGGGGCACTTGAGCACCTGCTCGCGCACCTTCCGCAGTAGCTCAATGCGGTACAGGGTCCTGGCAGCACGCTCTTCCGTGATGGGCTCCACATAGATGTCAGGGTCTGGAGGACCTACAGCAGGGACAGCAAAGCCAAGGACACATTATTTGGGTTGGCAGGAGTTCCTCAGAGGCAGAGATGAGCAAGCTGAGTTTTTAACCCTTGCTCATACTGCAGGTAAGGTGGGGCCAGTGCTTGTAGCCACTGTTGAGGCCTCTTTTTCCAGTCTCAGAACCTTCAAGTCATATCCCACCAAATGGACCCAGGGAAAAAAACCCCGACTTGAGCAGCTGGATCAAGAGCGGCACCAGCTGCAGGGGATTTCAGAGTCTTGTCTGAGCTCTGCTCCATCATGACCAGCAGTGCTGGAGCTGCCTGGACCTGCAGACAGAGCGGCTCCCAGCACCCTGAACCTCTGGTAGCCCTTCAGCCCATTGTCAGGGAAGCGCAGCTTGTGCAGCTCTTCTGATGAGGAACACCTACCTAAGGCATGACACACACACACAAGGAACTGTGCCTAAGACCAGACTCCACGACAGATCTGAGGCAAAATGTTTTCTGCTGCTGTTGGAAACAAATCGCTTTGTGCTTAAATAACCTCCAAGCAGCTTTTCATCTGTCATGTCCTGTCTGGTGCCGATGCAGGGCCTCTGCAGAGCACTCAAAGAAAACGGATGCCCGGTGTCTTGGCCAGGCTTCCCAAGCCTCCTGCAGTGGATCCAGGCTCTGTTTACCCTGCAGCAGAGCTCCACAGTCAGCACAGGCATAGATGGAGTGGACTCTGTCCAATGGCAGCAGAGGGTTGCTCGGAGAGCAGCAATACAGCTCATCCAGACAAACCCCAGCTCCAGCATAGAGCTGTGCTTTGTGTTTGCTGCTTCTCTACTTGTCTCTTACATATAGAGGTTGCTGTCTTGGATAAAACCGGTTGTGACTTCCTATGAGAACTCCAAGAGATCTATGAGAGCAGAGGCTGGAGTCCATGGGGCTGCTCTACCCTCTCACTGTGCTGGGGCGGCACTACATGGTGGGGACAAGGCAGCCAGAAATACATGACTGCTGCAAGCCCTCAGCCTGCCTGGCATCTCTCTGCTTCCAACTGTCTCTGAAGCTCCTCCCTTACTCTCCTGCTCCACAAGAGCAGTGGGATCCCTTCTACATGGACCTACCATTACCCCTCCATAGGCCATGCAATTTCCACTCACCATCCTCTTTCCACAGAGGGAGACCACAGACATTCTTGCACATGGCCACAAAGCTGTAGAAGTACTTCTCCAGGCTCTCATCCGTCTTCTTCTCCAGCCGAGAGATGGCTCGGAACTGGGCCCAGTCAAAGATCTTTTTCTCTTGGTCATAGATAACCCCAAAGGAAGAGACAGTGCGGTAGAAATCTGCCTGCTCCCTCCTGGTCCACCTGTGGAGCAGGGAGGAGACGGGAACACCACTGAGACACGTTCTGGGCCCAGAACAGGCAAGGCACCAGGCACAGAGGCTCAGAGAGCACTGTCTAGTTACTGACAGTTTTGAGGGAGGCATCAGGAGGAGCACACTGGGGAGACCGCCACAGCCCAAGACACTCTGCCCTCTGGTGCATAAGGAGGAGGAGCAAAGGCCATGGACCCTCTGGCTCTCAACTCATTGCTGAAAAAACCCTCTTGGCTGTTTCAATAAACAGAGTGCAGCTCTGGGCTGTGCTGCCGACAGGGCACACGTTCCACCAGCTTCCGTGGAGGCACAAACCTATCCCGTCTACTCCCTTCCTGCCACATCAAGCTGTTTCACCTCCACAGAAAGGTCAGTTCTCTGTACCAGGATATGCAGACACAGTTCTCATCCAGCCTCTTCCAGAGGGAAACTGGGACTGGGCTTGCTGCTGTAAGGGTCCCAGTAACAAACACCACCCACCTTACTGACTCCTGTGGACTCTTGGGTGTCACCCCCTCCCCACCAGAGGAGAGCGGCAGTGGTGATGGAGGAGTTCATTTACAGTGCTCTTAGAACACAACTTTCATGCTGGCTTGGACCTTCTGAGCTTTCACCTTGTGGGGATCACTCAAAGGACAGAAATGGTGAAGTGTCCTGGGCAAATACAGCCCCAGGTAGAGCCCAGAGAAACAGCCACGGAGAACAGACCTGGGTGCACACAGCAGGGCAAGGGCACAAAAACGGGAGCACTGAGGCCTGAAGAAAGCTTCCAGTCAAATCTCAGCTCCTCTGAATTGCAGCTCTGAGCCAGCACCAGCAGGCAGCTGAGACATGTCAAGGAAAAGTAGACAGGGTGACAGCGCCCACAGCACTCTCCAACTGCCCAAAATACACCTGGGCCAGCATTGCCAACCCTATTCCCAGGGGCTGCAGTCATGTTTCATTTCAAAAATGAGAATAACAAGAAGAAAGTTCATAAATATATTAATGATCCAAATCAAGGAGCCCAGTGGTGAGTTTGTCAAAAGGCCTCAAATTAAAGGCTGGTGGAAAACTCCTGTAAGGCAATCTCCCCTACAAAAAGTCCAGAGAATTAAGGAGCAGGAGATATCAGGCTGCTGTGATGTCCACAGCACAACCACTGATGCCCTCACCTTGAAGAGGGGATGGTACGACTGGAGGAAGTCCAGAGAAGGAGGAAAGGGAAGGTGGGCTGGAGCAGCTTCTACACAAGAAGGCCAAGAACAGAGTGCAAGGCAGCACACATACCATGTGGTTATGTGGGGCCCTGTGGCTGGGACAGGTTCACAGGAGGCAAAACCATTGAGGGCTGATGACTACAGAGAGTCTCAGTCCCAGGGTGGCACGGGAGACTGGCAGCGACAGCAGCAGCAGCATCACCCTGCACACACCCTCCCATGGCTGCAGAGAGCCACTCAGGGTGCCACGACAGTCCCACCCCCCTCCCACTTACTGGGACACAAATGAAATGAGAGCACAGCACAACTAGGATATGTCACCACTGGGCTCCAGAGGCCATGAGCAGGAGGCAAAGCCAGTGGTGTGAGAGCCACAAGGGTTGGAAGGACACCGCTCACGGGCCGTGACAGTGCTCGTCTGTCACCCTCATCCACAGTGTGTCCCAAGGACACAACTCTCCTCTGCCAAGGCTGACCCCTGGCCCAGCAGACACTGGATTTGACCCTGAAGAACTGTTCCCTCACTTCCTTTCAGCGTCACCACCTGCTACGCATGAACTCCAGTTTCAGTGGAGGCTGCTCCCTGGCTGGGCTGGCTGCTGGAGCAGCAAGGCTTCCATGGCTCAGAGCACGTTCTCTGTCCAGCAAGGACCCATGGGACTCCATGCCCTGGGGAGCCGGCTGCACAGACAGCTCTGGTGACATTTACCTGGGTCAGTTCTGGGGCCAAGGAATTCAAGTGGGCTAAATCAGCTTTGTAAAGGCTCCTCCACTGCATTACCTTTTCTGCATTTCTTTGTTCACCGAGTCCATCTCAGAGGCTCTCCGGAACATCTCATCCTGCAGCCAGTAGCCATGGTTACCGGGCACCAGCATCTCAGTTCGGGGAGGCAGCTCCTTGCGGTTGCAGCGCTGGTAGACGGTGACGAGCCGCCGCAGTCTGGCCGTGAGAGCAGAGGAGACAGGCCAGCAGGATCTGTCTGAGTCGGAGCCATCCTGGGCTTCAAACATCAGCAAGGACATTAGTATTTAGCACACACGCAAAGCCACAGGTTCCCACATCCTCTGGCAAGCTCCAAGAGCTTCCTCCCATCTTCTGCCTCCCATGGGGAGTATCAGTGATCACAGTCATGAGTAAGGGGCCATGTGACCATCCCTGGGCCTGTTGGCTCACAGCCTCACCATGTCTTAGCTTCCTTCAGAGAGATTCCAGACGCTGAGATCAGGGTAGGAATGATGGCTCCAGACCAGGCCATGCATGGGAGAAGACTGCAGCTCCCTGCTCAGCAGTGGGGCCAGCCAGCCCACGGCATGTGCCAACACTGCCCACTGCAGAGACTTCGCACACTCATCTCATGCAGGCAACTGCACGGATAAGAGCAGGCTAATGGCTTCTAGTCACCCTGGGTAGCTTTGGCTGGAATCACTCGGAACCCTGGCTGCCCTGCCACGGGGCCCATCCGTGGGTCATCTGTGACTCTGTGCCTGAGGGCCTCTGCCCAGGTTGAGCTGCCTCACCCACTAACACAGAGCAGCATGTTCCTCCAGCCCAGCAATGTGTTCCTCCCACCAAGCAGTGCCTGGGGTAGCACTCAGGCTCGGCTGTGCCACGCCAAACCCTGGGAAGCCATGGGCCACACTGCAGGAGACATGGCCTCACCTGCCGCTGGCTCGTCCCGCTTCTCACTGGCTTCACCCACCCCAGCAGTCACGATGTCCTGCAAAAGGAAACGATTAGAGAGGGCTCAACTCCACACAGAACCCCCTGCACCCACAGCCCATCTGTCCTTGGCAGGGTGCAGGGTGGTGCAATGGGCAGGGTTGTGTGTCCAGTGCCCTCAGGCTGCAGTTGCTGGCTGTGCTCAGCACATGGGATCAGAGGTGACAGTTCAGAGAGGCCATTTTGGGCCTGGAGGGAAGGATCACCACAGTGACAGAGGCTGTAGGGCCTCTGCCCAGGACAGTAGCACAGTGACTACCTCCACTGTTCAAACAATCCCTGCACTCTCCTGTGCTGCCTCATTCCCCTGATCTTCCTCTCCCCCAAGACCATTTCTTTTGGGACATTCCTGACTTCTCCGCCAGGGCCCCATGTGGCTCCTGAAGCCAACCAAGAGTGAGAACCAGCATTCCTGGGCATCCCCAGCCCCCAGTCCCCCTCAGCTCCCCATGAGGAAGATGCTGCCACAGGTAATACAGAGAAGCACAGCAGAAGCTGTGCTCCAGGGAGCAGAGGCAACGCACACAGGATGGGGCACAGACAAGGCAGACCAGCCATGCTAGCTCCCTACTGCCCCGCAGCAGAGCTGATGGAGCCAAGCCTGCAATGCAGGGCAGGCTGGGCAGCATCAGATGTGTATCTAACACTGTGAATCCCACTCACCTCCTGTTTCGACAGCCCCTCCAGCTTTTCTCCACTGCTCTCCTCCTTTTCCACGCTGCCCCTGGGTGAGAGAGTGAACAGTCCCTGGTAGTGGCAGCACAGCCCCTGCGGCTGTGCCAGTTCTCAGCACCAAGAAGCGAAGAATTGGTGCTCATGCCATCCCTCCACCTCATACTGGGGACCAGCTCCCTTCTGCCCTCCCCTCTGCGCTCAGAATCACAGCCTGCTCCCTCCCTCCTCCCTGTGCACAGCTCACCCCACCACACTGCCCCAGGAGTGAGCTGCTGCTGCGAGAGCTCGGCTCCATCCCCTGCCCACCTTTCGGCAGCATCCTGTGCCCCATCGCTGACGCCCTGCTCAGCAGAGAGCAGCTTCTCATCTGGCATGCCCACCTTCTCCAGGAAACACAGCGCTGGGTCCGCCCGCATGGCGTTGTACCGCTCGTAACCTGCCACACCGTCAGGACAGACAGACAGCACAGAGCAAGGCCTGAGCCTGGTTCACAAAAATCTCTTGCTCCTGGGACCCAGCTCCCCACCTGGCTCTCACTCCCTCTGTGCTGCTGTGAGAGCAATTCTCACCCCCAGAAATTCCCAACACTTTCCCAAAAGCTGCTAATGGCTCTGCAGCCCCTTGGCACCAGGCAAAGGGAAAGGTCAGCCTTCCCATCCCACCCAGCAGCAGCACAGCCCCCACACAGGGTGCAGCTGGGGCAAACGGCCCTGTGTCTCTTGGAAACTGCATGGGGACTCCATGATGAGGCCAAGAAAAGATCTGTCCCTTTCTCCTCACTCTCACACAGCAACTGCTCACTGCTCCTGGCAAACCAGAGTCTACCATGAGGACCTGGCATGGCCACCCTGGGCACCGCAGGGTGCCTGTTCCCCACCCGAACATGCTGCTGGCACCTGGGGAGAGCTGTCCTGGCCCTGTGTGGCTGTGGAGCACGGCCTCGGCTCTGTCCCTCGCACTGACATGACGTCCCCTCCAGTACCAGAGGTACTCGTTCCCTCACGCAGCAGCACCCACCGGACAGCTGGGTACACACCGTGCTTGAAGACACCAATGAGTAGGGATTTATCGGCTTCGGCATTCCACCAGTCCACTGGGATCTCCACGTAGTCAATGTCTGGCAGCAGCACATCCAGCTCCCTGTGGCAGACATGGTATGAACACACCTCTCCCAGCCTGACCAGACACTGAGGGGCAGAGGGCACTGCTCAGAAAGGACAGGGGGAGGCAGAAGCCCCCGCTCGCTGGCTTGGGGACAGCTAATGAACACTGGCCTGGGGCCGTGCCATGACATGGGTACACATCTCCCTGGGGACAAAGAGCTGGAGCCTTGGTTCCACCACAACCTGCTGCCCTCCTGCTCCTCTTTCTCCAGGGCAGTGGGTGCCCACAGCCTCTCTCCCCTCTCACCCAAACAACACTAGAGGACTGAAGATCCCGTCTGACCCAAACAGCATCTCTAGGGGTAAAACACTTCCCACCTACCACCCCCAAAAGAAAGCGTCTCCCCACACACACTGGTGCTGATGGAGCTCTGCTGGGGAAGGCAGCAGCCCCTGTTTGGGGAAATTAAGCTTTAAGCTCAGCGTATCACACTTCTCTGAGAAGCACTGAGAGCTGAGTCTTTGCGGAAAGGTCAGGAGCTGGCAAGCCGCAGGCTCAGTGCCATTACAGAGCCTGGGGGTCCCACTGTTCCCAGTGCCGGGAGGGACTGCAGGCCACAGCGGTGGGGCATGCTCTGCTCTGATGCCTGGCCCTGAGACCGGGAGCGGTCTCTGTGGACTCCCACTTTGAATAAGGGCCCATTTGTCAAGCAGCACACAGAACCATTTTCCTGCAGGGTGTCCCTATGAGTCCCCACCGCACCCAGGCTGGTGCTACAGTCTCAGAGCTGCCTCAGCAGGGCTGCCACGGCTGCAGTCTCTGCACAGGCAGGGTGGCTGCCTGAGGAAGACCTGGGGTCTGATTCATCTGGAGCTGCAGAGAGCCCAGATGTGGCTGGGTCAGATACCTGTAGCAGTGCTCAAGCCCGAGAAGCCTCGCAGAGGTTCACCGTTAGGTCCCTACCTGGCAGGGGTCCCCTCAAAGGCTTTATCCGCAGCCTCCCCCAGCACTTCAGCCTTCAGGTAGTAGAGCATTCGCACCCGCAGCAGAACCCTGTCCCGGGCGGCAGAGAGGTCAGCAAGGCCAGCAAAACCTGCCTGACACCACGTTTTCCCACGTGGAAAGACCCACTTCCTTAAAGCAGGATGAGCAGCGACTATGCAGTGTCATGCCACACTGGCCAGCCCTGTGACCTACTGGCTGGAGGGTCGCTGCTCAGGACATGCTTCCATGAGCTGGAGGGGAATGAGGGCGGTCCAGCAGTGGGAGCATGGTGATCCTTGGTGGGCTGTGAGCCCTTCACAGCTCCCTCCCAACTCTCCCAACACTAAAGGCCCTCAGCCCACCATCTCCATGAGCCAATGTGGGCTCCCACAAGGGGAAATGGTTTTAAACTAAAAGAGGAGAGATTTAGATTAGATGTTAGGAAGAAATTCTTTACTCTGAGGGTGGTGAGGCCCTGGCGCAGGTTGCCAGAGAAGCTGTGGCTGCCCCATTCCTGGAAGTGTTCAAGGACAGGCTGGACAGGGCTTGGAGCAACCTGGGATAATGGAAGGTATCCCTGCCCTTGGTCAGGGTAATGTAATAAGATGTTCCTTAGGGCTCCTTCCAACCCAAACCACTCCATGATTCTATGACTCACTTGTTGCAGTGCTGTTTGAGGTGCTTCTTGTAGCTGTCATCATGGAGCACCACCTCGGGGTTGCAGGTGGCAAGCCAGTCTGCATTCTTTATCTCAGGAAGCAGCATCTGGTTCTTTGTCTTCTTCCCCTTCCGGCCTCTGGGCACGGGTGCTGACAAGCCTGTAACAGCAAGTGGTAGCCAGTGAGCACCACAGGCACCACGGGCACGGCCCGGCACTGCCACCAGGCACCTCTGGTGCTGGAGACCGAGTGTGGCAGCAGAGCTGGGAGCTGGAGGAGCCCATGCAGAGCTTCCAGCTGCAGCCTGGAGAGCCAAGGAGGGGAAGCGCATGGGGCAAACGCAGAGCATGTGAGAGTCCATCTCTGTGAAAAACCTGGGGATCACCACAGAAACTGAACTGCTGTGTGTTCTCAGTGCAATGCTGAGCCCAAATGATAACACGGCCTCTCGATGTATAAAAATATCACACAGAAGGGATGAAGTATGGAAGAGACCTTGGTCCTGGACACAGTCCTTCAAGACTTACTTAGACACTCCAGCCACCTCTGAAGGTCACTCTATGGGGACAGTCATTTGGGACAAGAATTCAAACAAGAAGCTCCCAAATGATTAAAGAGCAGAAGACCTGCTGATCTGATCTGTAAGGGCTGTTTCTTATACCATGCATCTGGAGCAGAGCTGGAGAGAACTGGATCGCTGCAAGGGGGCTAAGGTACCAACGGGAAAGGGAATGCAGTCCCATCTGCCTGACAAAGCTAAAATGAGATCTAGTGGCTGGAGATGAAAATTAAACACATTTCAACCTTGAAATAAGATGTGACTTCACAGCAGAATGTGGAAACAACTCCTGGTGGGGTCACTGTTGTTTGGAATCTCCAGAGAGGGATAAGCTGCCTCCCTGGGCAGCTGCTCTTGAGGTAGGAACTGCAGACATGAAGGGGAAAGGATGCCTGAGCAGTCCCATCCCATATGTCTGGTCTTGTGACACCAGCGAAGAAGAGAAAGCATCACCACGTCATCAACTCCTGCATAAAGTCTGCAGCTCCATGACAGGATAAGGGCTGTGGCCCAGGTGGCTGCTGGAGGCCTGCAGTAAGCACCAGGCCTCCTGTCCCCAGCACCAAACTGGCCTGATGAACTCTGGGCAAATGCTGCTTCCTCAGCAGCTTGGCCTGTTCCAGGATGAAAGGCAGGATGGTGCTGGATCAGAGCAGAGCTCTGAGTCAGACTGTCTGGGTGCTGTGCTCACCCCTTGTGATCACATGGATGTGGGATTGAGAAGAGCTCCAGGAGGCCCTAGCAAGGGCTGAAGGTTGCTGTTGCTTTCTGCATGTCAGGGATGGGGCATGACTTGCCCGGTCAGCTCTCTGTAGACACGAGTGGTACCTGAGGCTGCCTGGGGAGCCATAGCAGTTACTGCTGAAGGACTTTCTGACTGAGGAAGGAGCACTGCTCTGCACTGCAGTGTTCTGCTTCTTCTGCTCTTCTCCAGCTCCTGACATCAAGCTGAGATGTCGTTGCTCCTCTGGCCCAGACAACACGGAGGTTTCACAGGTGGGAAAAGCCATTCTAAAGAGTTGATGGAGAAGCTCCTGGTTGCTTTGCTGGTCAATATTCAATGCTCTTGCACTAAAGCAATCCTGACCCTCCACTGAAACCGTGGCTTGTTCATTACTTGGCATTATCTAAATCAAGCCCACTCATACCAGTCGATTTGTTTCTAACTCTTGCTCTGCTCCCCACAGGACTCTCAAGCCCACTCTCAGCTGCTCACAGTGCAGGGCTGTGTGGCAAGAGCAGGAAGCAGCATTGCCAAAGTGACTCCCATTGCAGGAGGTGACTGGAATAACTTAAGGCAGCCACTGAAAGCCACATCCTTGGACCTCACACTGCAAAAGATAGTCAGACACTTCCAGGCAGAAGGAAATGGTGATGCTGGGTTTTAAGCATCAACTATGATGCACTTGGCGCTCAGCAGCATCACTACTCCAGAGCAGCCTTCCCTGTGCTCCACCATCTGGGAACAGAAGTTCCAGGTTTCAGCCCAGCTCCCTGATGTCAAAAGCTGTCTGGAGAGTTCCAGCCCCCTCACTACTCACCTCGTGTCACAGATCACAAGTACAGAACAAGCAGCACATGACTGCTGGGCTCTGACTCCCTGAGGGACACTGTGGCTTCCCCCAGCCCCACTCACCTGTCCTGAGAGCCACAGGATGCAGGCGCTGTGCTGCATGGCCAGCCAGAGCCCTCTGGCACAGCAGGCAGTGACCACATGTCCCAGGCCACAAGCCCAGATCCAGGGAGCCAGCAGCCACTCTGTGCTCAAAGATGAAGACAAAGGCCCTGTGGCTGCCTCATTTGCAGGGTGGGCTCTATGGGTGCCCCAGCCTTAGGGGAGCCTACAGAGAGCAGCCACTGTGCTGCAGGTGGGGAGGCCAATCTGCAGTGTCCACCACTGAGGCAGAGCCAGAGCCAGAGCCAGAGCCAGAGCCAGAGCCAGAGCCAGAGCCAGAGGGACAGCTGGGCTGGGAAGCCTCTGGGTGATCTGTCTGAAGCTGAGGATACACTGGGAACTTCTACACAACAGAATACAGACACCTCTAGCCAACAGATGCAATTACAGACCTGACATGTGAGACATGAACCTCAGACACACTGCCTCTGAGTAGAGAGAGCACAGCCAGGCTTAGGACAAGGGTCCGGCTACACAGAGTGAGAGAAGGCAGCATCACCTGGGGAGCACTATGCATTGCACAAGTCTCAGGACAAACCAACACTGTAGCTCCACCCATCAGGGCAGGCACTGCAGACCAGTAGGTCTGGGACAAGCACCATGATGAGGGGAAACAAAAACTGGAAATCACAAAATCACAGAATATTCTGAGTTGGAAGAGACTCGCGAGGATCACTGAGTCCAATTCTTAAGTGAATGGCCCATATGGGGATCAAACCCACAACCCTGGTGTGAGATGGATGCTCAGCTGCACCCCCAGCTTTCCCCGCAGCTGCCCGTGCTGCCCAGAGGCACGGGCAGGGTCCTGCACCATGTCCATGCTGTGCCCCGTGAGGCCCTGAGGAGCAGCCTGAGGCATGTCCATGCTCTGAGTGGAATCAGCACCTTAATCCCTATCACACCCAACGCGTTCATACGGTCACTGGTGCTCACGAGCTCACTGCCCAGTGTCTCCCTGCGCAGAGGAACCACGACAGTATTCACAGGCCAGGGAAGACTTAGCAGCACCTCTGCTCCCAACACAAGTCTCTCTCTGCACTGAAAGCCAGAAAACAGCCTCCGCCACTCAGCCTGCTGCTGGCTCTGAGGGTCAGTGTGGAGGTCAGCTTCACGGAAGCCCCTTTCTCTGTGCAGAGAGAATTTCAGTGCTCAAGCACAAACACTTGCAGACTGTTTCCATCAGCTCTGCTTTGAATTCTGCAGCCTCGGTGCTGCAGGCTGGCACAGGGCAACGGCTACAGATGCAATGGCAGAGAGAACACGCAATACCTGAGTGATTCTGCAGAGCCTGGTTCTGGCCGTCCTTCGTCGGCGTGATGAGATCCCAGATAAAACTCTTAATTTTCTCATCCCCCTTGTAGTGTTTGACGCAATACACCAGCAAGGCCCGACAAATCATCTCCATGTCCTTCTCATTCAGGTGCCACTTGAACCGCCCATGGGTCAGGATATCTTTCCAGCGTCCCCAGCTGAAACAGCAGAAACACAGAGTAAACACTCCTGTGCAATTAGAGACCTTGCTGGCACCTCTCTCCAGGAGCTCCTGTGAGAACACAGCCCTGCCAGCTCCCCTGGATGGGGATGTTTTGCCCACACATTACAGGAGCAGGGAGAGAGGTTTGCAGGACTGAACAGGGCAGAAGCAGGAGCAGACTCTGGAAGTGCCAACTGCCAGCTCATGCTCTGTCCTCCTAACTCTCCTTCCATCCCAAACATTCACTTAGAGCCCAGGTCCCACCAGGGAGGTCACTGCTGGAAGGAGGGAACACTGCAAGCAGGACAGATAGGAAGTGGCTGGTGCAGCCAGTGGCCCATATGGGCACTGGGGCAGCTGGAGGCTGTGGCTGTGCTCTCACAGCGGTGAGACTCACCCAAATATGAGCAGGTTCTTCTCCACACGGAAGCACTCAGCCCGCAGGTACCGCCGCGTCTTCTCATTAAAGCGCCGCGAGCGTGTGGGTCGCTCGTCCGAGTCACTGTCCAGCTCAGAGAACTCCATCAGCTCATCCTCTTCAAAGGAGTTGTAGTGTTTGGTTTGCTTCCGCACCCGGGGTCTGTCGATGACAAGGCTCTCCTGTGACGGACAGAGCAGAGAATGTTCTCAGGTACAGGCAGAAACACTTACATGTGCTCTTCTGCCCTCTGTCACCCCAGCTCTGCTCAGCCTCCGGCTCCTGACTTGCCAGTCCTGTGGCTGACCATCACCTTCCCACTAGGATACCTGCTTCAAGTTACCTGTGTGCAGTTCTGCCTGCACAAGTGACAACTCCTGGCCAGCACAAAATTCAGCCTGACTGATGACAGACGGCTGAAAATCAGCCCCTCTGTATCCAAACTGCTGACTGCCAGCAGCTGACTCAGCTCTGAGTCACTCCTGGCCCTCTGTGCATTGCCTGTGCCAAGTGCTGTGCTGAAGGCAGTGTAATCTCTGTGTCAGGGGGACAGCTGGGCTGGAACAGGAAAGGCAGCTTCCAAGAAGCTGCAAGAGGAAGCAATATGAAATTAAATAGCATGTATCTGTCCCCTCTCCTTACCCTGCCCTGTTGAATGAATTAATGCCACGCAAATCTGCCTGGATTTCAGGCACATAGGACATACAAACACACACACATGCACACTCTCTCCCATTGCTCCTGCTTAAGCAGTGAGCTCTGCAGAGCTGCAGGGCCTCCCTCCTGCTGCTGTCTAAAATCATCTCTACAGCACTGCTGCCTTAGCTGGAATTATGGCAGCACTGGGGCTGCACTGGAGCCAGTGGCAGCACCTGTGCCTGATGGAGGAGCTGGGAAGAGAGACCTGAGCTGCAGCCAAGCCCACCACCTCACCAGGGCCATCAGAACGTTGGGACCC
Organism: Cnemophilus loriae; assembly: GCA_013397755.1. Lineage (NCBI taxonomy): Eukaryota > Metazoa > Chordata > Aves > Passeriformes > Corvidae > Cnemophilus > Cnemophilus loriae. Next base: position 44,254 of record VZTF01002065.1, read on the forward strand.
CATCTGTCCCCTCCTGCCTCCCGACAGGCAGAGGCACCAGTCTGCCCTCATGAGAGGCAGCAGAGGGGCAGCTCCAATCTCTGCTCTCTGTGACCAGAGACAGGACCCACGAGAATGACTAGAGCTGTGTCAGGAAAAGGCTCTTCCCCCAGAGGATGGTCAGGCACTGAACAGGCTCCCCAGGGAATGGGCACAGCACCAAGGCTGCCAGAGCTCAAGGAGTACTTGAACAACGCTCTTAAGCAGAGGGTGGGATTGCTGGGAGTAGCTGGGAGTATAGACTGAGCACCCTAAAATATCAAGCAGACAGACCAACATGTGGCTAAATGAATCAGGGCTTTAGCCAGCATTCATGGGTCAGTCTTCCCTTGTAGTAATTCTTGATGCCTGACACAAACCTCTTCAGGAGCCCAGGGGAAGCACACAGTTCCCACTTGGGACACCAGGCCACATGGTGTCAGATCAGCTGTAGGGCACATGGGCCACAAACTCCATCCTACCTTTTCATTCTTGGCATCTGTATCGAGCTCTGCTATCTTGGCCCACTTCTGCCAGAAGTTGGGGTCATCTAAGGAAATATCAGTTCTGTTTCCTGATGCTACGAAGCTGGCCTGGGAGGGAAAGAAGAGGAGTTGAACAGGGTGCAACCCACCATCCAGATGTGCTTTCTCCAATACAGAGATCCCCCACACGACTGTCTGAGTGCATAGTCTCGCTGCTGTGGGATGTTACACCCTAAGCTGATATGTGCCAGAGGGTTCTTTATTTGCCTAAGGGAGCTGAACCCCTCTGTTCTGCAGTCACGCCTGACCCACTGTAAATGAAGCCTGGGTTGTGCAAGAGGAGGAGAGACAGATGGCCCTTAGTGGCCCCAGCAGGCACCAGCTAGAGCATAGCATAGAGCTGGCTCCTCAGGCTCTTTCTGGGGGTTTTGTCAGGCCCCACAGCACTCAGCTTCCAGGGCACAGCAGCACCTGGCTTTGGGCATTGTGCAGCCCAGCAACCGGGTCCTGCCACCATCCTGAGGTCCCTATGCAGAGCCAGACCTCACGGCTGCAGAAAAGTGAGGCTGGAGACAGAGACGGGCTGTGCTGCAAAAGGCTGTGCTGAAGGTACCACAGCTCCTTCCCATATCACTGGCAGCTCAGGTCTCCACCTGCATTTCTGCTCAGCAAAGTACCACACCAAGGCAGCATCAGTGACTGGAAGGGCAGCGAGGGTGACAGATTCCAGATCAAATAAGCTCAGCCCATGAGTAAGATCAGCGCAGCTCAGGACTGGATCTCACCCAGGCTTTGAACTCATCCATCCTCCCTGAGGAGATGCTTGACCCCGCCCACAACAGCCCCGGGCAGACTACAGCTCTGGGGCATGGTCTGCTGCCACAGCAGGGAGCCACCAGCCCATGAGAGCAAGGCCTCCACCCTGCAGTGCCCTGACAGGGACACAACAGCAGCTCTGCATCCATCCACACCTCTAGCCTGGGGACAGAGCACGTCTGGACACTGCCCAGCACCTGGAACACAGGCCCTGCTCTGCCTTATCACCAGTTTGAATCAGCTTAAGGGGGAGAGCTGAAGCCTCCTAGGTGGCCTTCCATTGCCCACCAGGCTGGTGGCTCCTCCTCAATGCTCTGCTGACCACCAGAGAGACAGGAGACCACACCAGCTGTGGTGCCCCAGCAGGGTCTCACTCCTGGGCACAGTGGGACAGCAGAGCTTGGCCTCCATGTGGACACGTCTCCACACACAGTTTGGCCGACCACTACTGCCCTGCATGCTCCCCTTCCTCCACCCCCCAAGGGAAATCGCCCTTCCCTCCCAGTGGAGCAGAGCACACCTTTGCAAATGTAGAGCCCTTCCCTTCAGACTGGATCGTGATGGTCTGTGTCCTGCGCTGGAGGATCTGATCGATGTCTTCCTCACAGAACTTTGACCCCTCGTCCTCCTCATCCATGAGTGCGCCGTAGGCACCCTTCCGCAGCAGGTCCTCCACCTCCATCTTGGAGAGCTGCTGAACCTGACCAAAGCACAGGGGCATCACCAACCTGGCCAGCAAACACGACCAAACAAGACCAAACAAGAGAAGAAGGCTCCTCCCTCTGCTCCAGGAGAAAGGGCCCCAAGCCAACCCAGACTTGCTGCTGCTAAAGCAAACAGGTCACTTCGAAACTCTTTCTGAGGGACTGTCAAGAATTTCAGTCCATGCCACCCCAGACACAGCATCATGTGCCCCCTATCTCCACGGCAGTGCAGGAACAGCCTGGCAGGCCAAAGAGCAGCAGTGTGAGTGTGTGGGACTGGGCTCTCCCTCCTCAAAGCCTGCCCAGTCCCTGCTCTGACCTGGCAGAGACTTGCAGGGGGAGGAGGAGAGATCTCCAGCAGAGGCTCCCACCTGGCCCCGCTCCAGCAGCCAACCTACCCCATTGGTGCTGCCCTTGCGGTTGATGTCCTGCAGCACAGCTTTATCCAGGCCCAGCTTCAGGCTGGCCTTGTCGAACATCTCCCGCTCGTAGGAGTTCCTGGTGATGAGGCGATAGACCTTCACTGCCTTGCTTTGCCCGATCCGGTGGCAGCGAGCTTGAGCCTGTCAGTGCAGAGGGTACAGTGTGGGCGCAGGGAGCCCAGCAGGATGAGGACCGTGTGGCTCGTCGCACCCTGCACCAGCATCTACACTCGCCCGCCTGACCCACAGTCAGCTCCCACCCACCACAGCACCCTCACTCCCTGTCTGTGGCTGACCTGGCAGGGTTCTGGCACAGCCTGCACAGCTGTGGAGCAGGAATGGGAGATCCCAGCACCCTCAGGCAAGGACAGAGGGCTCAGGCTGGAGCCTTGGCTCTCTGCAGATGTGGCACACTACATTGCACCCACTCCAACACCAGATACGGACAGCGTTGCCTCCTCTGTGGCCCGGCTGTGCTTTCAGAGGCACACTGTGATCTCCTCCGTGTCCTGTTCTGTCTGCCCACATTCCTGCCAGCTCTCCTGGCACAGCCTCTCGTGGCCAGTACAGCTGGTGCTGGTGCCCTGTTCTCCCTGCCTGGTACAAGTGATAGGAGCTGTGCCTCAGGACCTCCTGACAGCCTGGCCCTGCCCAGCCCACTACCTGCAGGTCATTCTGCGGGTTCCAGTCGGAATCAAAGATGATGCAGGTGTCGGCAGCGGTCAGGTTGATGCCCAGCCCACCTGCCCGTGTGCACAGGAGAAAGACAAAGCGATCGGAGTCGGGCTTGCAGAAGCGGTCGATGGCAGCCTGGCGCAGGTTGCCGCGCACCCGCCCATCGATGCGCTCGTAGGTGTACCTGCTCAAGAGGGGGGAGAGGTCAGAGCAGCATCACAGTGGGGCCTGAAGAGACTGTGGCTTTCAAATCCCTTTCTGCTCCTTCCCCCAGGCTGTGTGGGCACACCAGCAGACAGGACTTACTGGCAGGACCTGTGCCCAGGTGAAGGCCCAGGCCCCACCAGCCTGTGTGCACTCTGGTTGTTCCCAAAAGTAGTGCCTCTTATGATGACAAAATCACCACAACTCCATGCATGGTGCATGGATATGAGGCTCATGGGAACTAGGACCAAGGGAAGGACCTACTTCCACCTGGTCACTCTGAAGACTAGCCCTGGACTAGAATGGAAGGTCTGAGCTGCTTAGCTCTGGGATCTCCGCACCCACCAGCAGCAGATGGTAACTCAGATCCATCAGTATGTGGGCATGGAACGGCCAAATCCCCGCCCTGTGATGTTGCCACTCTCTATGTATAGTGCATGGAGGTACTGTGGAGGAGCCGTGGTGAATGCTGGAGCCTGTACTAACCGTCTCTGGATGAGATAGTCTTCCAGGATGTCAAGGCAGCGCACCATCTGCGAGAAGATGAGCACCTTGTGCCCACCAGCAATCAGCTTGGGAAGCAGCTTATCAATAAGCACCAGCTTCCCAGCTGCCTGGATCATCGCCTGCAGCTGGAAGTCTGGTGCCTCTGGGCAGTGTGTTTTACGGAAGTCTTCCAGGATCTTCTCCTCTGCCCCTGCCAGGTGAAAAAGGATGTGAGCTCTTGGCAAGGCTGGCAGTGCAGCTGCCCAGGGCAGCAGCAAGGGACCGCATGAGCAACAGAACCCATGCAGTCAGAGCTAGAGAGGCTGGCTAGAGACCTCCTGCAGACCCTCCACTAAACTTCAGGGCTCACATCAGCTCTTGGCAGAACAAGTCAGGTTGAGATGTTGGTCCTGTGTCAGAACACCCCGAAACACAGTGAGCCTCAGGAGATCCTAAGGTGCCCATCAGCAAGTAGCCCTTGCAGGGAGCTGGGCTGCCTGGGAAAGCAGCAGGGCAGATCACTGCCATACCATCGGCAGATGGCACGAGGCCTGAGCTGGCTCCCCAGCTGGGCAAATTCTGGTTGGGAGTGAACAGTAAATGTTGCAGTGATACCTGTGTGTCCCCCCACACAACTCCTGTGCACAGCCCTCACCATTGATGAGGTACGGGTGATTGCAGCACTTGCGCAGCTCCATCATGGTATTGATGAGGTTGGGCATATTGTGCTGGTTGGCACCCTTGGAGAGGAAGGAGAAATTCTTCTCCAGGATGGCCCGGTAGTATTTCTTCTGGATATTGGTCAGCTCCACCTCAATGATGGTCTCCTGCTTGGGTGCAAGATTCTTCTCTACATCATCCTTCAGCCGTCGCAGCATCATGGGCTTCAGGATGGACTGCAGCTTCTTCACCTGCAGAGCAAGCGCAGACACTCACTGCCCTCCCTGCATGGCAAGTGGAGGGGTCTGCAAGACTAGAGCCTCTCCACGCTGCAAACCCACTACAGGTGATTCTGGAGCAGCTGCTCAGCAGCCAGCCAGGACAACTTCAGGGGCTGGGGTCCTTGGGGCAGGAATGTCAGTGACAAGTCCTGGGCTATGAACTCTACATGCCTCTGCTGCCAGCAGCCTTAGGTGTCTGATACAGGAGGAGAGCTGAGAGTTTGGATGGTAGCTGAGATGGTGGTTGCTTCATGTGCCTGTGCCTGCTCCCACAGAATGACAATCTTTGTGCAATTCCCACATTCAAAAGGCAGTGGGACAGCCCAGGCAACTAAGCAGCTTCCCATGACCCACACTCAAGGAGAGCTTTGGAGGAAGGCTCTCCAGGGGAACCTGACAAGGGTGACTGACACATGGACTTACTGACCTCCCCATTCCCCCTGCACTCTTGTTGGTCTCAGGGACAGACCAGGTGGGAGAGGCAGGTGAGCTGTTCTACCCAGGCATGCAAGGGCAGCAGGGAGTCAGTTGGGAGCAGACCACTGCCTTGGCAGGGGCAGGTCTCCTCTCCCCAGAGCAGCACTGGGGGCTCTGTGACAACTTTGCTTCTCCTGGTATGAGAAGTCCTACCCACTTCCATGAGGCACATGTCTGAAAGCATGCCTGGTTTGGTCACCAGGTGTCCCAGTGGCCTGTGCTAAGTCACCAGTATCACTCTTCCAGGTACCTGTTCCTCTGTTTTCAGGTCTCCAAACTCTTCCAGGAAAGCTGTCTCTGAGGGAAACTGCTGTGGCTCCAGAAAATTTAGGAGGCTGAAGAGCTCCTCCACCGAGTTCTGCAGGGGGGTCCCTGTCAGCAGCACCTTGTGCTCCTGCAAACACATAGAAAACAGGTTGAGGGCTCAACCTCATTAGGGTTGAAGGGGTCCCAAGAGCACAATGCTTCTTGTCTTCCAGCCTAAGAAGCACTCTGGGTGGCCTGGGAGCACACACACCCCCTGAGAGGCTTCCCTGACTGAGCACTGCCACACAACACTGTCTTGTGGCTCCCAGGATGCTCCCGTGCACGTGTTCCAGTCCAGCTCTGTGCAACAACAGCCAAACCCAAGATCTCACACTGTCCCCAGGCTTTAGCCCTGCCCTGGCACAAGACCCTTGGGTAGGGCTGTGCTGGTGCTGGACAGGGACACTGACAGAGCCCAAGCACCTGTGCAGCTCAGGGCAGGATGTCTGTCTTCGGGGCTCAGAGAGAGCAAGAGGGAACACGGCCCAGAGCCAAGGGACACTGAGGGGCACCAGTGACCTGCTGCTAGGGCCAGTCTCAGAAGGGTGTTCCAAAATCAGCAGGGTATGACTGTATACTGGGAACAAAGGGGAGCTTTTCTTAGAGGTTCACCATGTAGGTACATGTACAGTAAAACGTGATGGGGTCCAGACAACCCCCAAGACCTGGGGGTGTGAGGAGCAGATGATCCCTCAAGGAGAACGCTCTCCCTCCCATGATTGACAACATGGGCCTGGGCTTCAGGCATCACCAGGTGCTGGTCCTGGGTGCACCAGCTCCTCTGTCCCAGCACTGCCAGAGCCTTGAGCTCACTACCTGGGCTAATCCTCCTGCCCAGCCTAGTGCAGGAAATGTCCTCAGGAGTGGCCAGCTAGGAAAGTAAGGTGGGAGGCTCCCACAGGACTTGTACAAAGGAAGGTGATGGTTTAGGAGGGAGACCAGTAGCAATCCTGCTTTGACCCAAGCTCACAACCCAGCAGGGCCCTGCACAAGACATAAAGTCAGGGGAAACAGCAGGGTCTTTTGGAACTTGTGAGAGTCACAAGATTAATTATTTTTGGAGGCCTGGCCCAGCTACAGGTGAGTGTGATGGAAGCTGGGTACAGCTGGAAGATCCAAAAGGCCTGATGGCCCTTGGTCCAGCTAACAGCAGCGCTGTTTTTCCCAGGGATGGAAAAGAGCTGGACATTCAAATAATCTCTCAGAGCAGCTCACCGATCCCTTCATTAACATGTGCAGCCCTGCACTCCCACCCCTGGTATGGACTGGTCCCATGTTTGCACAGCAGTAAGAAACCAGTTCAAACACCACAGCCCTGCTCAGTGTAGGGCACAAGGCACAACGTGGCCAGGGGTGCTGTGCAGGGCTGGCCAGCAACTGTCCTCATGTGCTGCAGCAGCTTACACTGTGCTGCAAGGCTGGGCAGGGCTCTGGCAGGAAGCACCCCCAGGTGGGAAGGCACAGGGGGAGTTAATATTCCACTTCGGCAAGAAGAAGTTTGTGAGGGCTGCAGGGCACCAGTGTCCCGTCCATCAAGGGGCTGGTCCCCTGGATGGTTTTCCTCCAGCCTGGCACAGGGCCTGAGCTGCTGACAGTGGCATCTGACTGCTCAGCATGGCCATCTCCAGCCCACCCTGCTTCCAGGTGAACCTGAGCAGGACATGCTCACCAGGGCCATGAGCTTCAGCCCCTCCAGGAGTTTGCAGTTCCTGTTCTTCAGACGATGTGCCTCGTCAATGACCACACAGCGCCACTGGATCTTCTTCAGCTCCGGGCAGTCAGCAAGGATCATCTCAAAGGTCGTGATAACCACCTGGAACTTGAAGATCCCAGGGAGAGGGTTACCCTAGGGAAACAGAAACCAGAGTTTGAGTCCTGCAGCGTGTCAGCACACTGTCAGACCACCTGTCTGACAGTATCAGTGTGAGCATCTGAGTCTGAGCTGGAATTTCCCCAGAATAATCTCTCTCAAGCATTGGGCAGGTTTCTGCAAGCCTCCTTGATGGCCACAGGCTGTGTACCTCCAAAACAGACACTGCTCCAGGGCAGGCACATAGGCCTGGACAAGAACCAGGGCTGTGCTGCACCCTCCCCATTCTGCATGAGTTGTGCCTGTTCAAACATACACAGTGCAACCTGAGCCCATGCCAGCAAATGGGGCTGTAAAGATCACCTTTCCCTCTCCAAATGAACAAGCTCCACAGGCAGCTCAGTGCTTCCCAAGTAAAGGAAGCCAGGGCTGGGGGACACGTCCTGAGAGCGCTGTGGGCATCAGTCACCTGTGTGTCCCTGTACACCATCTCGTACTGCTGGATCATCTGCCGGCTGATCTGGCTGCCGTGGTACACGATGGCATTCATCTCTGTCCAGGTGCGGAACTCCCTCTCCCAGTTCGTGATGGTGGAGAGAGGTGCGATGATGAGGAAGGGGCCATGAATGCCCATCAGGAATATCTCTGAGAGGAAGGTGATTGACTGGATTGTCTTTCCCAACCCCATCTCATCAGCCAGGATGCAGTTCTTCCTGCAGAGATGGATAGGGTCAGGTCAGTGTGGCTCTTGGGAGCAGAAACCACTCTGTCACCAACTCTTTGATGGGATGTCAGGCACACCACCTCTGCCCACACTTCTTTGACCCTGCAGCATGGAGCACGGGGGGACTTTGGTATAGTGGCCCAAATCTGTCTGTGTAAGCCAGCCAACTTCTTGTAAGATCATGGATTCAAAATCAGCATGAAAGATGCTGTTCTTCAGGTACATGCGAGACAGGGAAAGATGCATCTGATGGCCTGCTGCAGCTGAAAACATGCATATTCCCAGCTGCCTGCCACACAATGGGTCACCAATAGCCTGGCCAATACCAAAAAGCCAGGTATATCTTAGAACCATAGCTAAGCCCTATTATCTTCAAAACTCATCAGCATTTACCAGGGAGAAACATTCTTAAAGACTCAGTTGAAAAGCTAAAGCAAATCCATTGTTTCTGGCAGCTGCCTGCCAGCTCCAGCACTTGAAGGACTCAGTGGCTGGTCTGTCAGGCCCCTGTTTGTCTGCTCTGCTCCCTAGCTTTGCTGTTCCCAACGACAGCACACACAGGGCCTGCTGCCAGCAGGACTGCTCACAGCAGCACTGGGCTCCAGCCCCTCCTCACCTGTTATACCAGTTAAAGAGCAGCCAGTTCATTCCCTCCAGCTGATACTCCCGCAGCTGGTTGCTGTTCTTGTACTCCCGGGACTTCTCCAGCTTCTGCCAGGACTCAGACGCTGGGCGCTCCTAGGAGGGGACAGCAGGAGCAAGGTCCATGGGAGATGCTAATGACCAGTGAGAACAGATCCCACTGCTGGGGCTGCACATCAGGACAACACTTCAAAGCAGTCACTGACAGCTGAGTCATAACGAGGTCTTGGCCTCTGGAACCCACCCTCAGACCTTGACAACTAACCCACCCGGAGGGGAGGATACAGGGCTTGCACTGCAGCACCAGGGACAAGGTCAACACTGCTGGACTGTGGCAACACACAGCCAGCCCCTGTGCCCTGGGCAGCGAGCTGCCAGCCGGGTACGTTACCTCAGGGTACGTTACCATGTGCTTGATTTCTGGAGGGATTTGGAGGGCTTCAAACTCTTTAATCTTCCCTGGGTCAACATCCTCCTCCAGCTCCCAGGTGCTCTCCTCATAGGGCAGTGAGCACCACTTCACCAGGTAGTGAGTCACCTCCTGCAGCACAGAGAGAGACAGGCTCAGAGACAGGGAGGGTCAGCAGCCCTCCACTCTCCCTGTGCCAAGGGTCCTCGAGGACAGGGAAAGCTGTGCAAGGGAAGGCTGGGAAGGCTCAGGGTGCTCAGAGATGACCCGCACAGTACACCGTGGTGCCTCCTGCCAAATCTCCCTCCCTCCCTCCATGGGGCAAGCAAGAGATGCAGCATCTCACCTCCCCAGTGTCAGGGTCCTTTGTGTGAGCCACCTCCAGAATTCGATCTACCTCCACGTAGTCTGGGTTGAACAAATCCTCATCAGGCTGTGACGGCAAACAGTAAAGCAGGAGGTAAGTTCAAGGTGATTCCAGGGTTAAACAGATGGGCACAAGTAAACAGCTGCAGGGCATCTGTCCCCAGGATGCTGCTAGCTGTGTGCAACACACCAAGTGCCCTGGACACAGGTACAGACATCTGTTTCCAGGCAGGGAGAATGCAGGAGCCCCGCAGAAGGCAAAGCTCTTCCTTTAGAGCAGTCACATGCTCCGTGCTGCCCTTGCTGAGAGGCAGGAATGTCCCCTCCAGCCTATCTGGCCTCAAGGTACAAGTCCTATGCTGTCTGCTCCAGCTGATGTGCAGCATCCAGAGCTGTGGCTGCCACAGTGCATAGCACCCAATGAACCCGATGGCCGCAAGGGGTGACACCTTGGTCTCTGCCTCCCTCTTGCCCCACCTATCATAGTCCTTGGAGAGACGTGGCCTACGGCTTGGGAAAAAGAAAAATCAGGCTTCTACGCTCACAACTCCCCAAGCCCCAGTTAGTTACAGGAAAAGAGCATGTGCTCCTTGCTGAACTGTCAGGGGTACAGAGTGTTCCAACACATGCTTTTTTTTTGCATCCTGAGAAAGACCCCAAACAGACTCGTGAGTGAGAAATTTAACACACACCCCCAGCTTTTTAGCTACAATGGAGAAATTTTCATAGCCTACTGGCCTGATTTACACTTGTAAGGGGCAGTTTGAGGAGATCCAACAACTATCTGTGGAGCAGCAAGATAAATTATAGAACACGTTTCATACTAAGCAAGATTAATCTGCGTATAGAGCAGAGCAGCAGGAGCTGCCCTAAGCCCAGATATTTATAGCTCACTCTCTCCCATAGCATCTCTGCTCCGCCATAGCAGCATCTCCAGCCCCGTATGCTGCCCTCCCTCCCACCAAGCAACTCTTCCAGAGCCGGCAGTGCCCGGCAAGTGACACTTGTCACCCTGCTCATAATTCCACCAATGACACTACAGGTGTCCAGGGCACGGTCACAGACCCTCAGGTCCAGCCCTGGTGCCTTTGGCCGTGGAGATGGACTGGCCTCGGCAGCAAGGTGTCAGGGGCAGCTCCTGGCCTGCTCAGCCACGGCACTGGGCTCAAGGTCAGGCACCACTGCTCGCTGTGCTCCACTCACCTCTGTAAAAATATGTTTCATCTGAGCCTGTTTGTTCCGGAAGCGCTTTATCTTCTGTGAGATCCTGGGGTCCTTCTCCAGCTCCTCCAGCGTTGCCCATTTACAGTGGAGGTAAGAGCTGCAGGGGGAAAAGAATCAACAACACGTTACCAAGAGGCCTTTGGTCCCAAACCCATCCACCACACAGAGCAGCACGGATCTCCCAGCGATCCAGAGAACGCCCAGCCCATGCCTATGCCTATGCCACCCTGAACTGGGGAAAGCCAGGGCCCAGGACCAGCCTAAGACCAAGCACTGAAGCTGCAGCAGCTTCCCTGCTTCCC
>VZTF01002070.1:7323-18471 GCA_013397755.1 Cnemophilus loriae
CCCGCCCTGCAGCCAGGCCAAGGCAGGCCTCCACTCCTTTGTAGAGAGCAGGAAGTAAGAGAGAGCTTTTCACAGTTTCTTCATTCTTAAATATGTCATCATAGAGGCATTTCTAGCTTCTCTAATTGGCTTAGCAGTGTGTCAGTTCTCAGAGCCAGCCAGCAGTTGGCCCTGCCAGCCACAGAGGAAGCTGTTAACAAGTTCCTCACAGAGAGAATTACCTCTGTGGCTGATTTTTTCCTCCTCACCAAAAACCAAGCTATTTTCAAACCACCACAGAAATTTTACTGGCAATCTGTTAAAAATTATTTTAAGCTTTACCTAATTAGCACACTTCTGCTATAAAAGCAGAAACAGGCCACTCACATGAAATATGGGAATTACCAGATGCTTTAATTGCAAATGGAAGCAGCCATTTCATTCCCACCACTTTACCCCACATAACCATTACTTGGCTGGGGTTAAACCCAAACCCCATTTCAAAGTACTCCTCAAATTCAGGACTCTGTAAAGCTAATTCCCTCCTTCTACATAGAAGGAAGGGCAGGGGGGAGAAGAGACAATTGCAAGTCTCTGTTAGTCCTTATTCAGTTTAAGCAGTTCATAAAATATTTGATAAAGAAATATATGAATAAGTTCTCAGAAAAAGAGAAAAAAGTCCACCAAACCTGGCTATTCTTAACTAGTCACAAACAATGGATCACAGAGACTTTCCATTCAGCACAGTGGTCTCTCTGGAGACCTCCTTGGAGAATTTCACCTTCAACTTCAGGAGACACAACATATTTAAGCTCTGGAAAGTCAGAGCTCAGTTTTTCTTGGTGATGAGGACAGCATGGAATGAGTGAAAAATGATGCTGAAGCTGTAAACTTAGACTGTTTGAGATTCAGTTTTGCTCATTTCAGTGCCAATTTCCTGTGCCACACAGAGCCTTTCTCCATTCAGCCTGTAGCTTGGACCACCATAAAGAAATGACATCTAGCACTGGCTATTTTCTGAAAGTTTAAAGCTGCTACTGGCATATTTCAATTGTATCTTCTAATTGTATCTATAAAAGTGCTCTTCCAGTTTGCAGAAGTGAAAGAAAAGTCCTCCTTTGACTTCAGACCCCAAAGGTAGGGATATAATTAAAGGCAGCAGCTGCTGCAGCAGCAGCTATTTGTACTTCGTGCTATTAGGGAGATTTTTGAAGCACATGAGATGAATTTATTTTTATGAAAACTCACTTTATCAGAAACCCTGATATATATCACACCGCTAGAGCAGGACTGAATGTTCCCAGCAAATATCTGATATTGTATTTTTTTGAACTTGCAGGATGAAAAGATCTTCTGTGCCTGGGAAGTTGTATGGGTGGCAGGACAGAACCAGATGTTTGCCAAACTCTCATTGATGTTTTTCCTCTCTATTTTTTACTGAAACAAGAGCTAAAACAGCACATAATCTGAAAGTTTGGATGTGGAGCTTCAATTGTTTTATGGATAGGTTGAGCAACACTTGTCCGGTATATTATATTGTGAATCTATGGAAAGCTTTAGTTCTCTCAGGAACTTATGCTTTAGAAGAAAACAATTTAATAGCACTCTTGGAGCTTCCTCTTCTCTTATCTTGTAAACATTACCACACAGTGATGAAAAATAAAATGAAATTTTTATATGTGGGGATTTCTTCCTTTATCTGCCTTTCAAAGACTTTTTGAGAGCTTGTTTTGTCTCCTAAACCTCCTCCTCTGTGTTCGGCCTGAAAAGATTATTCTAGATTACACTGAGATGCACACATAACAGTGTATAAGATGTTAAAAATATATCCTCTTCTTTTTTTTCTAGTTAGCTGTTATCATCTTTCAGGTTTTTCATCATAGTGTACATCTTGGACATATGAAAGGCTCTATCCACCACCACTAGAATCAAGCTCTCATCTGTCTTTTCTCAAGCAATATGTTGTTAGAAGCCTTTAAACTTGAACCTTTTTTGAGCAGGAGTTAGCAGAGGTTTTTATTTTCTTTTTCACAATATTCAACTCACCATCTTTATCTTGTGTAAGCAAAGGCTTACTGTGATTTAGAGGTTAGCTGGCTTTCCTCCTATGTGATTAAGGATGTTTGAGTGCCATGAACTGTAATGCTAATGAGCACAGTGCAATATGTCTATGGGTTGGAAAATTATTCTCTTTATTGTAGGAATCATTAGGAGAAAGTGTAGGGCCTGAATAACATGAAAAGTCAGGTGCTTTATACATGTGGTCTCTGAACATAAACATTTGGCATTTATTATGCATTGCAGTTAATTTTGAAAATTATTTGTGAATTTCCTTTTTTTTTGAGAAAGAGAAAGCAGATGTGTTAAAATGAGGCAGAGCAAGTTACAAGCTCACAGATGATACTGAGTGGTATTTTGAATAATTTTTTGTTGTTGTTGTTTTTACAAAGTTTTAAATTACTACTTCACCTGAATTTATTACTTTTTTGATGTTTTATTCTGAATAAAATGTCACATTTCATCTAGGGCCAGTGTTTCTTTATCATTTTCAAACTTTATGGAAATGAATTAAAAATCAAAATGCAATTTCTAAGGCAGCATAATTTGAACTGATAATTAGAATATTTCACTTAAATAAACATCAAAGCAAAATTAGGGATCTTTTTAAAATAAAAAGAATATCATTTTTGCGTTAAAGAATTCAGCAGAACAGATGTTTATTTCCTAAACATTTTGATCAACTGAAATATGCATTTCTATGTTTTTATTTTTTGGTAATAATGTTTTGGACAAAACCAAAAAGGGCCTGCTTTCAGCAATAAAACTTTTCCTAATTTGTGGACAGATGGTAATTTCATGTGTGCTCTGTTGTGTACCTCTCTTTTAAATTAATTTGCTTTAGGTTTTTTTCTCTTGCAGCTTTCAATAAGTAATTATATTTATCTTAGATTTTCTCTTCTGCTCTGATTAAGGCAGAGGCCCTTAGGAAAGGCTATGGGTGTCAGAGTTCTGAGGGAAACACCTGCAGATTTGGATGACACATGCAGCCATCTGCAGACAAAGCTGACGCATCCACAGAGGATTTTTCCTCCCCTTTTTCATCACAGTATCTTTTGCAGTGTCTTTTGCCATGTTAGATGTCCTTGTCTTTCATGTTCACCTTCCTTTATTTATAAGTTCAGAGATAAAAGCACCCGCCTTAGCGGTAGTCCTTGCCATTGTCTTCAGTGCAACCAGGAGTAAATTGTTCTCTTTGCATTTCAGTTCATTCCATAGACTAGTCAAATCTTCCATCCTGAAGATGTTAATAGGATCCTAGATAGCTACAGATTTGTGAAGAGAGGCACTATAAAAGTATCCAGGACTATGATGAATAGATATAATTCCCACACATGACATGATTCCACAGAAAATTGTGCACCCCTCTTGATCCAGGCATTCATTCCATCCCTCTGATTGCAACTGAACTTCAAAGGATACAGCAGGTTTACAGGAATTTATCCTGATGTCCATGGAGTGATATTCAGGAGCACTCTGCATCCAAACTGTTGAAAACTATTTTGAAAACCAGACAAAAAAATCTACTGAAAAGCAAGACATGGCAGAGACTCTTTATAAAATTTAGAATAATATTTTCAAAACACTTTAAAGTAGCTTTCTAAAGGTCCTTAAGATCTGCAGCATAAACCATCCCAATGCTTCCAAAAACAGCTGCCTATAGTAAACAAACATTTACTGATATTACTCTCTGTAATACCTGTAAATAAATGGAAAAAGATTGACAAAGTTGTCATCATCACGTGCTCTGGCTTATAGTCATTGTCAGAGTATTCCTAACAGAGTGATTGAGAGGTATAACCAAAGAGGCTTTTTGGTAGCTTTTAAGTGAATTTGGTTGGAAACAAAGATTGAAATCTGTACTCAAATGAAGATTTAACTTCCTAAGTTTACATCTTACCCACTAACGCACAGGTTGGTGAAGCTCTCTGACATCTATTGAAGTGGCACAAATGCCTCATGATCAGAGGGTGAGAAAGAAATGTAACCCTGGATTTCACTGATTTATCAACAAAAGGAGTCCCTTTGTTATGCATTGTCATGGTTTAACCCCAGCCAGCAATCAAGTACCATGCTTGCTCACTCCAACACCAGCGGGATTAGGGAGAGAATTGGAAGGGTAAAAGCTAGAAAACTCCTGGGTTGAGATAAAGACAGTTTAATATGGAAAGCAAAAGCCGTGCACACAAGCAAAGTAAAACATGGAATTCTTTCACTACTTCCCATGTGCAGGCAGGTGTTCAGCCATCTTCAGGATAGCAAGGCCCCATCACATGCAACAGTTATTTGAGAAGACAAATGCCATCACTCCCAACATCCTCCTCCCTTCTTCCTTCTTCCCCCACTTTATATACTGAGCATGATGTCATATGGTCTGAAATATCCCTTTGGTCAGTTGGGGTCACCTGTCCTGGCTGTGTCTCCTCCCAACTTCCCACCATCCCCCAGCCCCCTTGCCAGTATGACAGTACAAAAAGCAGAAAAGGTCTTGGCTCTGTGTGAGCCCTGCTCAGCAATAACAAAAACATCTCTATATTATCAACCCTGTGTGCAGCACAAATCCGAAACATAGCCCCATATCAGCCACTGTAAAGAAAATTAACTCTACCCCAGCCTAAACCCAGCACATGCATTCACTTATTGATCAAACTGTCCTCAAAGAAAATGCATGAAGATGACAGGCAGAAAAACTAGAAACCAGATCTCACTCTTCCTACCCTGGGACTCCCACTGCCATTATGGAAAAGATTCACACACTTACGCATCATCATTCTTGTTAAGATAGACCTAGACTCCTTAATTAAGTCCCTGAACACAAAGGTGAGATACACAGCAACAAAAGTCCCAGAGCAGTGGCTGCTGAACAAAGAGAGGTTTATGTCTGTCTGTAGGAACTGTCAGGTGTGGGCACCTCAGTCGGACTGGGTGACAGCTTGAGAAATGACACTCATATTTGGGCATTTAAGCTATTTGATCACAGACAACTGGAGCAATTTTATTTTTTTTAAAGGAAAAACTACTGTCTAAATACCTTGCTGGACTCTGAGCCCCAACATAGTTCCATTTGCTTTGGCAGCTGACTGCATTTTTTTAATTGCCTTTGGCTGACTTCTAATTCCTTGTCCTACAGATGGGGTTTTTGAGAGCAATTCCTTCTGAGGAATGAGCAAACCCTTTAGATTTCTGAGGTACAAGAAAGACACCATATAGGTTACTTGCAGAAGCTCAGCAAGTGTCAGAAGTTTTGTACCAATCCTGTTACAGTGGTTCAGATTTTTTTAAATTCTAATGGGGAAAAAAAAAGCAGCACTCCTGTGTGGCTTTTTGAGCATCTTGGTGAATCTTACAATTTGCCCCTGTGTGGCACTTTTTGTTGAAACATTTTTTTGCCAGATTGAGCTGGATTGGCTCAGAAATGGGGTCCCAACAGAGGCAGGCAGTGAGAGAGAGGAGTTTGAATGAAGGAAGCAGGGCTATTCCTTTTAGGTCAGTCATTCTACTGGGAACAAGCTAGAGGAATAGAAATGAATTGTGGTTAGGAATAAAGATAATATTTTCTCTTATTGGAAAATGTATAGTCACCCTCTTATTAATTTAGGAAGAAAAAGACAGGCAAAATATTTGATAAAGTGCATATATTATAGTTTGTTCCTAGAGTTGTTTTTAGCTTTTAAAGAAATACTAAGTGAAGTTGTAATCCTGTATAACCATGGCTGACGTAAAGTTGGTGAAAATAAGTTAAACTAAAACTTACTGAACAATATTATAATGAGACATTTGGAAAACAGGACATAAAATTCATAAAACATGGTGCAAAAGTAATGCTTTAAGATGTATTTTGTCTTTTTTTTCCCCTCAGGTGACATTTCTGGAGATGGCACTTGTTCTGTTTATTCTGGGTGAGGTTAAGATAAACATGGTAAAATAATCTCTTTAGTTTTAGAAAGAAGGCATGTTAACTCTGCCTCTTTACTTTTGCCTAAGGAAACCTGTGACCTCCTATAGTAATTTCAGCCACTAATCACAAAGGGCCATACCCCACTTCCGTATGATGTGATGGCCAGCCAAACACTGACTGGATGTGTTGACTCTTCCACAGATCTTGAATAATCATATCTGCTAAACACTGTTCCTGGTTTCCTCCAGCTTTGATCTGTCATCATTTAAAACAGGACAAAGTTTAGAGACTCCAATTCTTCAGTGTTTTATGTGTGAGCAAACTACAATGCTTTGGCTCATTAGAGAGGGACTTAGAGCAAGAAGAGGCCTTGATTTGTTAATTATTAGTCAGCCACCAAGGAACATTATGGTCTCCCAGAAATTTTGGGCTCTGAATCAAGCCTAGAGGATCATAGAATCATAGAATGGTTTGTATTGCAAGGGACCTTAAAGATCATCTAGGTCCAGTGCCCCTGCCACGGGCAGGGGCACCTTCCACTTGACCAGGTTGCTCAAAGTCCCATCCAATCTGAAGCTGAACACGTTCCTCTATCCCTTGGACTTTCTATCATCTCATGATGAGGTTTCTTGATTATTTGACTCTGACCTTGGTTTGAAAAACAAATATGGTTATTCTTTCTTTCCTCCTATTCAGATCAAAAAGCCAAGTCTGCTTATCAACTTGATCTTTCCAGCCAGGAATGAAAATTGGTGGACCTTTTACCCTTAAGAGCTTGAAATGGCAGCATGAGAATTACATATATAATGTCAACAGAATGGACTCAAGGCATCTTAGAAACATAAGCAAATTGAATTTTACATCTAGTTCAAGGGTCTGGACAAAATCTTCCTGCTGAAGAAAAGGAGGCAAAAAATCACAAAAGAATAGGCATATGAAGGCAGAGAAAAGTTTGCAGTATCTTCAGCAGCAAGTCTGATGTGCTACAGGTTCTTTATAAATAGTGCAGAAAATTGCTCAGTAGTCAATTTGCTGCCCTATAGTGTGTTCTCCTAAGATTCACACCTGTGACTCCTGATTTGAACTAAACCAATGGTGCTAGAAGTACTGAAGGACCAGTTAGTATGGCAAGAACAATGCATCTATCTGAATTTATAAGGATCACTGCTGGGATTTGTATTAAAAGCAGACATCCTCCAGATCCGTGACAACAAAAGTTTTACTGGCAAGCTGGTAAGAGGAACAGCAATTTCAATATCAATATCAATATCAATATCAATATCAATATCAATATCAATCTTTCAGACTGAAAAATGCAAAATAACTTCTTTTTTTTCATGTTTAGCATATTTTCCCTATAAATTTTCCATTATATTAATTGACTTTTTCATGGACAAAAAAAATGCCATCAAAGCCTTTCATTAAATAAAATACTAAAAACAATGTTGAAAGAATTGAAAAAAATGTTGAAAAAATTTTGAAAGAACCTGTAGAATTTATAATAAAGGAAGTCTGTGAGTTCATACCCTTAAATCTAACCACTTATAAAGGTATTTAGCATATATTAATTACTACAGACTGACCAAAACAGGCATACAAAGCATGTTAGACAACAGCTGTGTGACAGGAGTGGCCTATTCACTTTTACTGACTTTCAATCCTTTCTCCTCCTTTACAGTATGCGAACATCATGTGCTCAAGGGAGCCTTGGGAAATGTGCCCAGAAGCAGACTATTAGCCATGGCAGTAATTCATCTGAAAGAGGAAGTGAGGACCAACTAGATGTCTCTTTCTGTCTAAATTGCATGTAACTTGTGCTCACGTTCCATGCAAAGGCATAGTTCATGCTTTTAAAAAAAAACCCCAAAAACAGGGCTGAGAGTCATCAGACTAAACAGACACATTAAGGGTAATGGCTTCATATTGAAAAGAGAGTAGGTTTAGATTAGATATAAGGAAGAAATTCTTTACCATGAGAGTTGTGAGGCACTGGAACAGGTTGCCCAGAGAAGCTCTGGCTGCCTCATCCCTGGAAGTGTTCGAAGCCAGGCTGGACCTAGTCTAGAGGAAGGTGTCCCTGCCCATGGCAGAGGGGTTGAAACTAGATGACCTTTAAGGTCAGAAGAGCTCTGACTCCCAACTCCCATTTCATGTGAAAACAGCAATATTTCACAGGGCAATTTGCGGGTGTCAGAAGAGTGTCAGCTGTCAAGAAAAAATATGATGTATTCTAGGGACATGATAGATGGCCAAATGAAAAGGACTCATGGACCACAATTGGGCCAATAATTGAACCATACTGTAACTCATCTACAGACCTACTAATTGATATTTTGGGGTTTTTTACCAGTGCAAACTTTGCAAGAATGAGTCATATAATCTGTATTATAATTCTCAAATTCCAATTAATTTCCCAGACACAATAAATGCCTTTGCATGACAAATGATTCTGCATAGCAAACTAGCTAGAAAATAGGCGAAGCCCTTCAAAAACTGATATGCAAGCAAATGACAATTAATATTAAGTAATGTCTTGTGAGACCATTCCATCAGGCTACTTTTTTTCCTATCCTAAGTTTGGCTAAAACTTTATAAGAATTAATTCCAGAGCATTTAAGGAGGATTTTCATTTAGAACAAACTTAGTGTCCAAAAGGGTTTAGAGAAGATCTGCAGCTAATAGAACATGGCATCAATATAATGAAAAAAACTAAGCAAAATGGCACCTAGCTGTTCCTCAGCCCTTCAAAGTCACCTCTCTGGAATTGTGAAAAGTTCATCATGAAAGAAAAAAGACAATATGAACATACACAAATAAAAGGCTGAAGAAACATTCAGCTTTCTAAGTGGACAAGAAATTAAAATATAATTGCTAGAGCCTAGTCTACTGAGGCCAAGACTGTAAAACTTTATTCCAGTGAAGGCCTTTTAACAGAAGAGGCACTTAATTTGAAAATGATGCCCAAAAAATGAGCAAGGATCTTTCCTGAGACCTGGAGTTCTGGAATGTTGCAGAAGGAGGACTGATTCCCAAGGCAATAGTCTGGTGCCACTTGCAGTTAAAGTGTTGTTTTGGAAGAAATTTGCTTCTCCACCAGCAGAGCTAGACAGAAAGGAAGAGTGAACTTTAAGTGCTATTTTTTAGTTTTTCAATGCTGTAAAGCTGTTGCTTGAGGGAGGGTTGATATTCAGTGACAGATGGAAGGTCCATCCAGCAGCATCAGCAAGGAGAGAGGCAGACAAAAATATAGAGTCCAGGTGACTGGAGGAGTCAGACACACTATAGCAAAAGTTTTGTCTCCAAATGCATGAATGTTGATCATTTTTAGAAATGCAGAAGCTTGCTGTCTTGCTCCCTTGGCCCCTTCCCCCCTTGCCTCGTCCTTTCTCTCGGCTTTTGCTCCCTTGCTGCCTCGCCCCTTGCTGCCTCACCCCTTGCCTCATCCTTTCCCCTTGCTCCCTTGCTCCCTTGCCTCCTCCCTTGCCTCCTTGCCTCCTTGGACTAGCATCGAAACAGATAAGTAATAAACTTCAGTGCTCTATGCGAGGGCCGCCTCTAACTCTTTTGCCTCTAGTGACGCCTGAGCTAGCTAGCTCAGTGTGAGAGTGGCTGCGTGTCTCCACTGCATGGATGAGAGAGCTGATCTGTGAGGTGCCAAGAAGCACCACCAGAGGTTCCTTAGCTAAAGGTTCCCCTTGGAACAAGCAGCAGTTACTCAACCAACACCCACACGGCGACAGAAGCTGGTTTTCATTGCTGATTTTAAATAAAATACGGAAAATGTTGTCTGGCGCTGTTTTAAATTGCTTTGAATACTCAAGTACCCTGGGACCTTTGCTGCATGAAAGTAGTACCTTAAAGTGCTTTATTGTAATTTTCATGGAAATTAACATTTACTTGCATGGTTATCACACTGTCCTTGTAATGTAGAGTATAACCATCTAAATCCCTTTGAAATACAGTCACAGAGGTATCATCAATCTGCCTCAAGATTTGATCTACTTTTCTGCTTGAGTTTGCTCAATACTTTTGGTTTTCCTCCTGGTTTTGAGCTATGAAAGTTAATATTGAACTGAATTTTAAAATTCAGCATCCATTTCCTCCTGTTTGCTTTTTCCCCCCTCATCTCTTCTATTCAGGTCCTTGCCTATCCCTCCTCCTGTGTCCACTGCAGGCACTTAATATTTATATGCTGCTTACAGCACCAGTTGAAAGCCACAGAATGTAAATCCATACGGAATGGATGCTCCACACCCAAACAAACCCCAGGACAGTGTCATATCTTCACTGCAATCTTTACAGCATTGAAAATGGTTGCTAGTAATTTACATCAATCAGGCATCCCAGAAGCCAGAGCTCAGCTACCACCTTCCTCATTGGAGTAAGTTCACAGAGCTTTTTTCTTTGAGACAGCCATTGTTGCCCAGTTGACATCATAGCATCTTAAATTTGCTCTTCACCAAACCTGACTGTTTTCAGCTATTCCAACCTGCTCATCACTCACAGCCTCCTGCCAGCCACTTATCATGCTGTATCAATGTCCAAGTGCTCCAACAAGCTGCCTATGGACATTATGCCACAGTGTTCAGGCTTGTTGCCTTTATTTTCTTGAAGATTCTTGATATCTTTTACCAAAATATATTCCTGTGGCTGTGATAGCATAACCAAAGACTTTTGGATGCCTGTTGCCATAGAAAAAACTCAGAACACCCTCGGACAATAATGGGAGCTCACTGCTGTAATGCAAAATTTTGCTCTTAGTACCAAAAGGAAAGAAATCTGACTTTTGGTGCAGTGTCAGACTGTTAAATACTTCTCTACAACACGGTCGTTTATAAAGGTAAATAAGAAAAGGATGATCTCAAAATAGCAAGAGGAATGTGGACAAATGAAACATCAAGGAAGCCCATTCCAGAGTGACCTAATTCACGGAATCACGGAATCACAGAATTAACTAGGTTGGAAAAGACCTTTAAGATCATCTAGTCCAACCTATGACCTAACACCTCCTCATCAACGAAACCATGGCACTGAGTGCCACGTCCAGTCTTTTTTTAAACACGTCCAGGGACGGTGACTCTACCACCTCCCTGGGCAGACGATTCCATTGCCCAATCACTCTTTCTGTTAAGAATTTTTTTCTAATATCTAACCTAAACTTCCCTTGGCCCAGCTTAAGACTGTGTCCTTTCATTCTGTCAGTGGTTGCCTGG